>OX463867.1:14017951-14263106 GCA_949825065.1 Odontocerum albicorne
ATATATATATATATATATATATATATATATATATATATATATATATATATATATATATATATATATATATATATATATATATATATATATATATATATATATATATATATATATATATATATATATATATATATATATATATATATATATATATATATATATATATATATATATATATATATATATATATATATATATATATATATATATATATATATATATATATATATATATATATATATATATATATATATATATATATATATATATATATATATATATATATATATATATATATATATATATATATATATATATATATATATATATATATATATATATATATATATATATATATATATATATATATATATATATATATATATATATATATATATATATATATATATATATATATGTCTGTTGCGGTGTTGGTGAAAAGTTTGTCTTCCATTTAGAAGATTTAAGTTCAATTCCCTTTTGTATAAAAAAAATATTATCTAAAGATCCCCTTTCATCTCAGTTTGTCTACTAATTTCACATTAATTTAATTCAAAATTCATTCAATGGACACAGTTCATTTTGCAAGTATTCGAGATTTTCTTAGTAATAATAAAACCCCTTAGACATGATGCAATATTCGTTAAAAATTCCATACGACGAAGAGATGTACACGCACGTGTCAGATGAGAAATGATTTTTATGGTTTATTAAAAAATAAACAATATCTTGAGTGTGTAGGGTACCCACGTCCCTAAATATTGTCAACATGCAGGGTCAACGACTGATGAATCAACTTCTGGATATCTACAATTGTCACATACCAGAAACGTCAACACTGTTTACACGCAAATAATATTTACATCGCATTCCACGGTAGAAAGAGAACATATCACGCCGTCTCGCCGTTTCGACAATAAATATCCTACCCACTGTATTATCCGCAGCGCTTGCGACCACCTCAGCACGCGCAGGAGTGAGATCGAGATATAACGCGGACGCAGTCACGCGTCCCGTTCTGAAATTCTATATATACCTACTTATCGATGAATAAAGGCACTTGTTATTATTCGCTTGACCATTCATTTCTGTTTACTATTTATTGATTATTCACTCTCACTTTTATCGCATTCCTGAATCGACGTATTTTATTTTAAATACAAACAAATCAAAATCATCACGACGTATCAAATTAAGCATCCCGCTAAATTGATGACCCCGAACGAAAAGGAACACAGAATTCGACTAAAGCGAATACAGAGATGTCAACAACATCATTATCAGCACGTCCTACTAGGACACACGCTAAAAGTGCATTCAATATATTACATATAACTTAATTTAGACAAGTGGATTTTTCATAGAAGATTACATATAAACGTTGAGAAAGCTTGTTCGGTAACCGTCTTGCGTAGCAAAATGTATCTAGCATTTCAACTCTTAAAATGTTTAACTCAATTTATTTTATTTTTATTTATTATTTATTTATTTATTATTACACATGACAAGAAATATGCATAATTTGCGAAACAAAAAAAAAAAACAACAGGTAATTTAATTTGGACATACAATTTTAATGGATCTTGGTTTGTTGCCTTTCATTTTTCGTATACCCAGTAAACTAGGCTTTTGCCTGTATCTCACTGAGGATATTTAGCATGAAAAAATAAATCGATACTTCTTTCCGATTTTTGATTACACAAAAACAAAACCCCATTGCACGCTCTCATCAACCTGACAAACAGTGACACTCAATTACAACTGGAAACATCATGCAAAATCAAACTCCTCACACACCATCACTCCAGAAATACCAAAAATGTTGATCCCATAATATACCGCACACAATAATAGGAATAAAAATAAAAACAAAAATACACAGAAGCACAAATACAAAACAACAAAAATTAAAACAACAAGAAGAAATCCACACTCAAGAGCCCACACAAATCTTTTCCACACGTCATTCACCCTGAAAGCCCAAGTACTCAAAACCCTGTCGCCATAACAACCACGCTTTGATCGACTGTCTAAATGGTTTTCCTCTCTTTACCTTTATTGAATTCGGCACGCCATTATATGTCATAGGAGCTAAATAAGCATATTGCCTTTGGGCAAAAGAGGTATCAATAAAAACTTAATTTGTACTGAACATGTATTTTTTAAACAATCCGGGCTCGAGTGCCCCCCAATTACCACGGATAATCAGTGCTTTTCTGTATTGTATTGTGTTACACTTTCGTTGTATAAAATACAACCTGGCGGGCTTATTGCCATGTGGCAATATCTTCCAACCAAACAGAAAGATGTTGAAGAGGTCTTAAGGGGGTGTTCTACTCTAGAAATTTGAAATTATCTTTTTTTTGCATATTCTTAAAGTTTAGACCTTTAAGAATATGTTCTCAAAAGGAAGTTTTAAAATTCTCAATATTTACGAAGTTATAGTTATAAATGAGGCAGCAATTACGCCGCACCGGAATGACTCGGACAATAATCTCAAAACTTTAAAAGCGTTTTTCTCGAAACTACTTTTTCCGACCTGGTCGACATAAAATCTCAAGTTTTATCCAATCGATTGCTTTTAGATTTGATATAAAACTTTAATAAATGTTTTTATATCGTTGCTACCTTGAAAAATTCAAAACTATATTTTTTACTATTTGGAAAAAAAGGGGAAACATTTTTTTTCAGATTTTACGTTTTTTTTTTCTGTTTGGTACCAACTATAATGACATTATTTTTAACTAAGAAATTGTGTATGATCATTGTTTAAAATTGTCGAAAGGGTTCCAATCATGTCGACTGTTGCTGATAACATCTTGTATTTTCATTTTTTTCTTTCAAAAAATTTTAATGTACATTCTCAAATCATCAACTGTGAAAAATGTATAGGAAAAATATTTTTTGTTTTTTTATTCAGTCTGAAAAAATGACCGAAATTCACGCCTCTAGAGTAAAATACCCCCTTAAGTTAAAACTAGACTTGAATCCTTGTATAAAAAAAATTAGGTTCCAACGAGAATCAAACCCACAACCTCCGGGCTGGGAGACATGCATCATACCAACTAGGCCATGTAAAATTACATTTAAGCCCCTTATAAATCGAGATACGAATAAAAAATCCAAAAAAAAAATCAAGAGAGAGAAAACAAAGTCGAAACAAAAAGAAAATATCACATTTGCGAGTTACTAGGGTGTGTCACTCACCATCAGGTAAATCAACGTGAAGAAAAATAATTATTAAACACGTTTTTAAATTTGACAATTGTAATACCAAATACACATACTCGTATGTCCAACTCAATGGACATATTGTGTGTATTTGGGATTGTCTGTCTGAAGTGATGAAGTGTGAGGGGTTTAATTCGCGTGATGTATACATGTGTAATTGAGTGTCACCGTTTGTCAGGTTGATGAGAATGTGTAACTGGGTTTTATATAATCAAACATCGGAAAGAAGTATCAATTTAATTTTTTCATGCTATTTGTCTTCAGTGAGATACAGGCAAAAGTTTAGTTTATATGGGAAACGACAAATGAAAGGCAACAAACCCAGTTCCATTTAAATTGTATGTCCAAATTAAATTACCTGTTGTTTTTTTCGCAAATGACGTATATTTCTTGTCATGTGTAAAATAAATAAATGAATTCCTTGTTGAACGTTGTCACTTATATTAATAAATTAATTAATTATATAATTTGTATTCATTAAAATAAAATACAATATTTGTATCGTGTCTAGTGGACTTGAAAACCTGAAACCTGAAAATTAATAAGGGTGAAATTGGGTGGAGGTTTTCAGATAGAAGACCTTATTATTTAAGTATATTTTGACTAATTCATAGGATATCATTCTAGAAGAATTTTTGTTTTTAACATAGCTCCCATCATGCCGTCTCCCTGTCGAGGTAGGCAAAGAGAAGAAAGTGCCATACTTTCTTATCGCAACGCAGATCTTTTGCCTGTTCTCATATAACTCCTACGATTTTGCTTAATTCTTAACTTTCCTTCAATCAAAATATCATTTAATTGATCCAACCCTACATTCCTTTTGCCTTCCTCTATCACGTATTTAACTCACATTTGAACTGTATATTTATTTTCTTAGTATTTATTCTTTCATTCGTTTCATATATCCAAACCATCTTACAGTGCTGTTATCCACCTCTCTTCGTTAAGTATTCGGTCATACATTGTCACACCACGTGCGCATTTCTACAGCATTAATTCGGCTACTATAAATTCGGAAATTCTAGGATGAGTCCTGTGACAGCTCATAAATTTCCCCCAATACAACCTTGTAACGATGTTCAGTAATTTTAATTATTTTATCAACTTTAATATAAGCCTCGATTCTAATAAATGGCAAGTTATTTAGGTAAATACATTACATAAGGTTGTATTGGGGCAAATTTGTAAACTGTCACAGGACTCATCCTAGAGTTTCCGAACTATGTCAATGTTTCACTCCCATACATCAAAGTTGGTACTAAAATGCTGTCCTAGACTATCATGTGAGCAGATTTTGATACAAATTATATTAAAATTTACTTCCCGTCATTATTGACGGGTTATTCCTAGTTATTGCAACACTTTTTCATTAAAATAATTTGTCTAAAGCTACCATAAAACCTGTCTCCAAATAACATACAGAAGATTATTATTATATGATATTGAGGTATCTACTTATACCCCATATGAAAAACGTAGTCTTTGATACGTGTGCAACAGTGTGTATAAACGGAACGGGTCGCATAAAGCTGTGTTTCATAATCGGAGGTTCGAAAACTTTGTAAAAGTATATTAGGTGTTAATATAAGTTGTGTCCGTTTTTTTCCAATTTAAATTTAAAAATGAGCACTAAAAGTAAAACAAAATGGTAGAGGTTATACGGAGGGATCTTTAAAGGGATCTTCATGAATAATATGGTTTAAGCGGTCCTCATCGAAGTCCACTGGTCGTCCGGAATGCTCCATGTCTTTTAGGTAAAATTTACTGTCTTACAAACGCAAAAACCATCGACAAGCTGTCCTTTAACTCATAGCATCTTCACCGTACACTTCGCAAATATCGCGAGCAGCTTTCACAGCTTTATTCCCTCGATTGAACGCGAACAGAAGGAGGTGTCGAAAATGCTCACTTTCGTCTGCTTGACGTTCCATTTTGAAGGCTTGTAATCAAATAAAATAATATATGTAACGTAAAAGCAAACACAATATCTTGTAGAGCAGAACATTTTCTTTCGAAAGACGTATAACGTTTACCATTTTGTTTTACTTTTGGTGCTCATTTTGAAATTGAAAAAAAAAACGGATACAACTTATGTTAACACCCAATATTTTTTGTTGGATATTTTTCATGCTTCATTTGAATTTATCTTAAACAAATAACACTTCACTGCAAATACAATCTAGCGGGCTTATAGCTAGGAGGCAATCTTTTCCAGCCAACCAGACAAAATTAAACAAATATTATATGTACAGGACCCGGAGGTAAGTAATACACATCGGGCTTAAGAGATTGTCGGCCATAATCGGCTAACTCCGGCATTGTATAGCGTCGTCTCTGTCGTACGATGCACTAATAGTCCGGTATCTAGAAAGAGTTAAACGACTGATAAATCGCGACGGAATACGTGTATGAATGCCAGAGACGACGCTCTGCAAAGCTACAGTTAGCCGATTATGGCCGACAGTCTCTTTCTTAAGCCCGATGTGTATTACTTACCGACGGGTATTGTATCTAACTAAGTCAAGGACACCGAGTATATCTCTGAACAGTGACTTTCGTTGCACTTGATTCTGCTCCGAGTTACATCTTTGACGACCTATGTTGCCTAGTTGATCAGACGCTTCCCAACTCCCAGCCCAGAGGTTGTGGGCTCAAATTCCGTTGGAACCCAGATTTTTAAAAGGATACCAGTTTGTTTTATTTTATTTAAGGCTTCTTTAACATATTTATGGTTGGAAGATATTACCACACGGCAATAAGTCCACCAGGTTGTACTGTATACAACGAAAGTGTCATATAATACAATCTTACTGGAGCGCAAGACGCGTTTTATCAAATTAATAAAAATAAGGGTTCTAGATATAAATCAATCCAACAATCTATCCCTTTGAAACTATGGTTCAATATCATAAGAATAAATAAGATAGAAGTGTCTGTCGTTTGTCGTTTGCGGACGGGCCACTGCGTGGTGGCTAGTCACCTTTACAGAATGGGTATTGCGGGGAATCCCGGCTACGAGTGTGGTTTGGATGATGAAACTATAGACCATGTATGTTTCAGTTGTCCTTTGCGAGACAGATTTGATTTACTAAAAGCCATATCTTTACCGCGTCCAACGAATGTTGCGTTTCTTTTTCTTCGAAGAACTGTTCCATTTATAAATCGATTGTTAAATTCTTGAAGCTAAATCAGCTGAAACTTTAAATTATCTCGAATAGTAATTTTTTAAATTGGTTTTATTACAATATATTGACCCGTATAATTTCACAATGTCTTTAATTTAGTGACACACATCATCCTAGTTTGGGTGGATAGCCCATTTAAAAATAATTAATTAAGGTTTGAGAAACTGTGGTAAATAGATGTGGAATGAAGTTCGTACAAGCATAATGGCGGTGTAATTTTTAGAATTGCCGTTGCAGAGCCAGCGGTGCAAAATGACACGTTATTGTGTTGTTCTGTTCTCCTCTGTTAGATATTTTTATTATCCTGAGGTCCTTAACGGCCACTTAGCAAAATTAAAGATTACCCGGGGGTGTTTCAATTTGTTTTATTGCACATTTTTATATGTGTTGGATGGGTGAAATGGAAACAGTGTTAATAGCCAAATTTTAGTATTAAAACCATACTTTATTGAGTTAAAAACTAACATTTACTGTACAGCACCGGTACAAAGACTGTATAATAGGTGGATGGCTGCCGCACAATACTCGGAGATTCCGGTTTAACATACATCTTGCGTTTTCGATGAAAAGTAACAGGGTGAAGAGATTATTTTTCGTTCCTTATGTGCAGATCATCGTTCATCGTAAGCCCCTTTATTCGCTCGTGTATGCCGTCACGGCTTACTAGATACTTACTAGATATCACGTATACCACGCGTTCCTCACTTTCATGAGCCGTGCGACTAACATATTTGTAGTGACAATTGCGAAGGCCGCATAAGGAACGTTTCATTGAAAAGTAGCAGGGTGAAGAAATTATTTTTCGTTCCTTATGTGCAGTCCATCGTTCATCGTAAGCCCCTTTATTCGCCTGTGTATGCCGTCATGACTTACTAGATACTTGCTAGATATCAAGTGTACCACGCGTTACTCACTTGCATGAGCCGTGCGACTAACATATTTGTAGTGACAATTGCGAAGGCCGCACAAGGAACGTTTCATTGAAAAGTAGCAGGGTGAAGAGATTATTTTTCGTTTTTTATGTGCAGTCCATCGTTCATCGTAAGCCCCTTTATTCGCCCGTGTATGCCGTCACGGCTTACTAGATATTTGCTAGATATCACGTATACCACGCGTTCCTCACTTGCATGAGCCGTCCGACTATCATATTTGTAGTGACAATTGCGAAGGCCGCATAAGGAACGTTTCATTGAAAAGTAGCAGGGTGAAGAGATTATTTTTCGTTTTTTATGTGCAGTCCATCGTTCATCGTAAGCCCCTTTATTCGCCCGTGTATGCCGTCACGGCTTACTAGATACTTGCTAGATATCACGTATACCACGCGTTCCTCACTTGCATGAGCCGTCCGACTATCATATTTGTAGTGACAATTGCGAAGGCCGCATAAGGAACGTTTCATTGAAAAGTAGCAGGGTGAAGAGATTATTTTTCGTTTTTTATGTGCAGTCCATCGTTCATCGTAAGCCCCTTTATTCGCCCGTGTATGCCGTCACGGCTTACTAGATACTTGCTAGGTATCACGTATACCACGCGTTCCTCGCTTGCATGGGCCGTCCAACTATTTGTGGTGACAATTGCGAAGGCCGCGTAAGGAACATTTCGTTGATAAGTAACATAGCAGGGTAAAGGGACTATTTTTCGTTATTTATGTGCATTCCATCATTCATCGTAAGCCCCTTTATTCGCCCGTATATGGCGTTCCGGCTTACTAGATACTTGCTAGATATCACGTATACCGCGCGCTCCTCGCTTGCATGGGCCGTCCAACTATTTGTGGTGACAATTGTGAAGGCCGCATAAGGATTATTTCATTGATAAGTAGCAGGGTGAAGAGACTATTTTTCGTTCTTAATGTGCAGCTCATTGTTCATCGTAAATCCCTTTATTCGCCCGTGTATGCCGTCATGGCTTACTAGATATCATGTATACCGCGCGCTCTTCGCTTGCATGGGCCGTCCGACTATTTGTAGTGACTATTGCGAAGGTCACGCATAAGGAACATTTCATTACAATATGTATACACAGCAATTACAAATAAATCGTATATTTTAGGTGACGCATACGTCCGAAACATATAAAGAGTGGCAAAAATTACATAATAGGGTGCTGGTGCCTGCTTTTACGTGTGGCAGAGAAACTTGGAGTTGGCAGAAGAAGGATAAAAGGGAGATTAAAACTGTGTGGAGATATTTGCGCTTTAAGAGCATTTGTTGTTTAAAATAATAAAACAATTTATATAGCGCCGTTTAGAGATCATACTCTCTTCAAAGGCGCTCTAACTCAGTTTTTGAAAGTACATTTAAAATATTATGAAATAAATATATAAAGTGGGGGAAAAATAATATATGGGAGTTAAGGAAGAGGGTATTTTGAAATACACGATATTTTTTTATTGTAATTTGTTTTATCAAACACTGTTTATTCTACTTTATATAACGGTATAACCCTACCGGTTTCAAGATTTTCACCTCATCATCAGGGGAGCATAAACAACACTTGACTACGGCGACATCCCATTAAGGACCTTGTATGGTATAGTGAGGTGCATGGTCGCGCGGTAACTCAATGGACGTCCGTGAGAAAAGTCATCGGTTCGAACCTCGCACTGCGCTACTCTTTTCGAATGACATAGACATTTTCCACCTAGTATTCGAGGGTACAAGGATACCTATGACTTCGGTCATATCTATTCTTTCTAAAAGAGAAAATAAAACATACCGATATGCTCCGATCGACACACTTCGATGTGCCATCGGACATAGTACAACGGTGTGGTTGGTGAGTTTGCTGGTGTGTAACGGCTCATTGACTAAAAAACATGTCAATGTGCTCCCATCGTCACACTTCGGTGTGCCATTGGACCCAGTACAACAGTGGTGAGTTTGCTGGTGCGTAACGGCTCACTCACTTTAAAACATGTCCATATGCTCCGATCGTTACACTTCAGTGTGCCATCTGACCTAGTACAACGGTGTGGTTGGTGAGTTTGCTGGTGTGTAGCGGCTCACTCACTTTAAAAAATAACTCCACGGCACAGCTTCGCTTACCAACTGAATTGACGATGGAATGGCGAAAGGATCCTCGACTTCGAGGCCCAGCTACGAAAGTTTGAAATTAATTAAGTATTATTAAACGCTTTTTTTATAATTTCTTCGTCTTAAGAACTTGAAATATCCAATATAAACTTTAAATATCCAATATAAACTTTAAATATCCAATATCTAGGGCGGCTTTGACTTACCGTGAGAGGTTCCAAATTTGTGATGATCCCAAAATAGTTGAGAAACTCTGGGAGTTGAGTTAAGAGAATAGTTGAGAAACTGGAAATCAGTTTTTAATATTTCTTCGTTAACGAGTAAGTAGTGTGGAATCACACATACATGCTTATAAAGGGTCTTTCAAATTGAGTGGTTTTTAAAATTCTTGGATAAAACACAGATGGCGTCGCGACCTTGCCTGAGACTTGTGACATTTGAGAAGTGTAATGTATGACATTTATAAAAATGGAGTCGTATACAATTCAACAACGCGTTCAAATTGTTGAATTATTTTATGTATTGTAATCTCCGGAAACGGTGATGTTAATTGCCCACCAAGATCATGTGATCTGACACCGTTGGACTATTTTCTCTGGGGTTACGTGCAAAGCCAGGTCTATAAAAATGACCCCCGATCAATTCCTGAATAGAAGGACGAAATTATTTGCGTTATGGGTGAGTTAGAACCGCAATTATGCCAAAATATCATCGAAAATTTTGATCAAAAGAGTGGACATCTGTGGAGCTGCAAGAGGTGGACATTTGGTGGATATTATTTTTTGTGTTTAAATGTCATACATTATACTTCAATGACCAATGCAAATTGTGTTTTATTGAATAATTAAAAAAAATTGAATTAAAAAAACCGCTCAATTTGAAAGACCCAAAACTTGTACAGTTCGGAAGCTTTTGAACCTTAATCATAAAAAATCAAATAGAAAAAATAAATAACTACTGTATTTACAATGAGCTTTAGTGGGGGAAAAAACAAACAAAAAGAACCGATGATAATGCAACCTTAACGGATGGCAATGTCTATAAAAAACACGTCAAAGCGTTTTTCTGTCCTGTCATTGTTTCTTTCAGCATGTATATTGGAAATTAAACCCTGGGATTATTAAAATGCCACGTTTTTGTGGAAACGAAATGTAAAATAACATCCACGCGTCAGGAACGGACGGTGTATGAAGCTGTTTTTGACAGAATAATAGTAAAATAACAATTTATATAGCGCCGTTTGGAGAGCAAACTCTCCTCAAGGGCGCTCTAACTTAAGATTTGAATCCACTTTTATTGAGGGATTTAAATTAATGCAAAATAAATATGTACATGGATTAATAAATGTAAGGTTATGAAGATAGTGACTGCGGTAATTAGATTTGGTTCAGATAAACATATTTGGTAAGAAAACCGCAGAAAACTTATCAAGAGACTACGAACTACCAAGAAACCTTAATAAATCTTCCGATATGTGATAGTACCACATTCGGTTTTAGGTGGAGTGTAGTGTTCCTATAACATCATTAATTTTGACAAGACCTCTCAAAAAAGATTGCATTTAAACGTTTCTTTAACCTTTCCCTTCTTGTGCTTAAAAAATTCCGCGCGTTCCGGTGCTGTGTATTCAATACACATCAATACACTGTGTATGTCAGTGACCCCCAGGCTACCGCGAAAGCGTGAGCTATTAATTATATATTTTTATTTATTTATTTTTTTTTTTTTTCAAAACAGGCTTAGCCCAATTATTTCGAAAATACAAAACATCAAAAAAGAAGAAAAATTACATAGAGGAAAAAAAAATAAGTTAAGAAATTATATTAAATAAAAAATAATGCATATGCATACAAACGAGTATATACACACAAACATATTATACACATATATTCACAGTCACTTAGGTATGTTGATGAGTGCCTTCTAACGCGCTCAATCTAAGAAGAAAATTTACTTTTGCTTTTGGTAATGTGATATGAAATATTTCAATATCCGAAGCAGTCCCGTTCAGAAGAGTTAAGGCCCTTCCAACAGGCATAGCGGCTGGAAGACCCGTTCTTGCGTATGTTATTGAGAACAGTTCTTGCCGGCGCAGTCTAGTGTAATTGTTAGGAACATTTAACGCTAATCTTTGTAGTAATGCTGGACAGCTCACAACTCCTCGAACGAGTTTGACAACGTATACCAAGAGACGCACATCTCTTCTTACGCTCAAGGAGTTATACCCGAGCATGCCCAGCAGGAACTGAGTAGGATAAAGCCATGGATAGACACCGAACTCTCTCATATAGAGATATCGTAAATATTTTTTTTGTACTTTCTCCACCATGAGCGAGTTCTGCGCCCCCACTGGGCTCCAAATGCAAGCATTGCTTTCTAGTTTACTACGGATTAGTGAATTAAACAACGTTTTGAGCACCATTTGGTTTTCAAACGACTTAGAGATTCTCATCACAAATCCTAGAGTTTTATAGGACCAAACGCGAGATTGCTCTGGAACAAGACACCCAGATCTTTAATATTATCTGTGCGGGGTATAGGTGTAGATTCTAGTGTATATCTATGGAATTTCAAGACGTGTGAGCGATAATACGATATAATGTAGTGATACTCCTGCCGACCACCTAAGCATTCGCATTTCTGCTGTTTCAAGTTGCCTAGAGTAGGAGCTGTACATTATACATAGTATTATACATATTACATTATACATTATACATACATAGTCCAGCATTCTGAGTCATACATAATTGCGGGTCTAACGATAGTCTGGTATACCTTTCCCTTTAGTTTTATAAGCATTTTTGGGTCACACAAGACTCCTGTTACCGATCTGAATTTCATCCATCCCACCCCTATTCTATGGTCAACATCCGCTGCGCACCCTCCGTCTTTGTGTATGAGTGAGCCCAGATACTTAAATGAGTCACAGCCAGCTAATATTTATCCATCCAGTTGCATTGAAGGAGTTGTGGCATTTGAATCTTCAAATGTCAGGTACAGATATTGTCTTTAAATTTTAATCACTGTCAACGTAAAAATAATGAAGTAATCCAATACAGAATCAAAAGAACTTGAAACCTTTTGCTAAATCAAAATACTTTTTAATATTGTTCTGTCCGCCCCTGCCACCTTGCCATTATCCCTTAATTTACTTTCACTTTTCATTCTTATTCTCTACTGATACTCTTGTTTCCTTTCCTTCTTTCTTATCAATCCCTTTGGAGATTCCTGGAAAGTGGACGAAACTGAATTGAGACGTTTCTTTGATGGGATAACGACAAAATATCGAAAACAACTTTTCCTTTTAATGGCAAAGTGTTTACAATTCATAATCGACAATACCAAAATCAATAAATAATATTTATTTATTTGTAAGAAATTTATAAGAAAACCCGTCAATAATGACGAAAGTAAATATATTTTTTTTCAATATGACACCGTGCTTGTCTTTATTTATTTAACACTTTGATTCCAAATACAATCTGGCATTCATCTCTTCCAACCAACCAGACAAAACTATAGAAGTAAGCTACATGACCGCAAAAACATTCAAAATCCCCACAAAATCCATGCACATGTACGTGAGCATATGTCCACAAACCCCACAAAGATGGACAATCACCCGAATATTCCTTTTCATATAAAGTGAGATATCATCAATCAAAAGAAAAGGAAGGTAATTTGGACGATCATAGTCTCCCAAAACGCGTCTTGTACGGGGAAGTGGTGGGCAAGCGAACAGTTGGTGGACAGAGGAAGCGCTATAAGGACAGTCTGTGAGAGTCGCTGACTTTATGCGGGGCGCCTGAGGACTGGGAGCGAGTGGCTCAGGACCGTGAGGGGTGGAGAGCCGTATGCTCTCGGGCTGATGGCGTCTCAGCGGTTAGACGTGTGAGAAACAGTCAGCACGCTGCGAAACGTGCGTCAGCATGACCAGGTGGCTCAGCAGGGTTCACATGTCTGTGGCATTTGCGGGAGGGAGTACGCATCTAGGATCGGGCTGTTCTCTCACAGAAGATCACATGATCGACGTGGGAGAGTGGTTCAAGACTGACGTTGGAGTGGCGAGGGGATCCTCGACTACGAGGCCCGGCAACGACGATAAGCATGCCAAGGACGGAGCGAGTCGAACAATGGTTCGTAACTGGTTCCAGAGTCTCACTGTATATACAGTAAAGGACGACGTAAAAAAGAAGAGCGGTGAATTGGGAAGACCAATAAACAATCTCTGTTTGAGCATAGCGCTAGCCCATGGTCTGAAAGACGCTGATAATTTTTGATGAGATAAGAGGGGACAGTTAAGGATATTACACAATAGAGGTAGTATATGAATTTGGCATATTTGTACTGCGTCATGTTGTCGTCGTGTTGCTGCTTCTCTGTAGTCCCGCTTGCTTGTTATGATTGACGCGATCGTCTCTTCCTTTTAGCATGTGCAGCTCTTAGCAGCAGTTATTTTTTCATTTCGATTCATAATTAAAAAGTTTACAATACTTAAAATTTAAATTTTGTTTTGCAGAAACAATACAATAGAAATAGGAAATTTTAAATAATGTTAAATTGTAATGCAACGAAACTCAAAACAGAGTATATTATCTACAATATATTGACCTACATTGAGTGCATGACTACATGCATTAACATTCAACCAGTTCAATGCCTTCTGGTATCAAGTTATATGATCGTACTTTCGTAGGCTGAAAATAAATCTTGGACACACATAAGCTAGTAAGTTACATAGGAACAATTTGTTATGTACCTAGGGAGTGAGTTTTTAAAAATATTTTTTATGAGGTTATGATACATATTTCGTTTTATTATTATAAATCGATAAAAGATAAAACTGTTTTACTAATTGGAATTTGTTATGACAAATTATCTATAGATACTCGTATCAACACAATTAATTTTTTTGGTGTGATCTATACGTTTCTTGGATGTTAATGTGAAACGTACCCGTGCGTCCGTACTAACTTGAAATACGTTCGACTAGTTGCAACCCGTGTAATATTCACGGAAGTAAAACAAATTCTACATTTTTGAAATACCGAATGGAGCAAGATCAGCTTAAATTTTTTAGGGTTCATTAATGTTTAAAGTTTAAAATAAAAAAAGTACATCTTAATTGATGAATTATTTAATTCTCGAAAATCTCTTTATACACGATGTGATGTTTTGTGTATAAACATTACTGTTGTTAAATTTAAATCGTTGATAAAGTTTTCCTTGAAGACTTGTTTCAGATATATTGACTTTAATGTTTTCTGGCGTTTCCGACATCGTGACAAAGCCACATATAATTGTCTGCATTCAAAAAAAGAGCATAATATAAATAAACACAAGTAATTATAAGGTTCAATATAATAGGAAATAAACGA
Source organism: Odontocerum albicorne (assembly GCA_949825065.1). Lineage (NCBI taxonomy): Eukaryota > Metazoa > Arthropoda > Insecta > Trichoptera > Odontoceridae > Odontocerum > Odontocerum albicorne. The sequence continues at coordinate 14,032,781 of OX463867.1, forward strand.
ATTATTTAATGAATTACAATTCAAAATAAATTGGCATCGTCCCTTTTTACACCGGATATAAAATCACGGACCCACCGAGTTTCAAATTTTGAAGTATTCCTCTCTCGCTCTCTTGTATTCAAAATTCAATTCTCGTATTCTTTCTTTGGCGACAACCGTCGTACGGGCTTTGGCCTATTTATACTGTGATTCAATCATTTGAAGTGTGTGTATATTTATTGAGACAGCCTGTAAATACCATCACGACGTTTTTCCACTGGGGTAGGCAGAGATGTCATAGCGCCAGATATTCCTATCTTTACACACATATTTTGCCTCATCCAGTTGCATACACTTTCTCATACAATCTATTACTTTTTGAATTATCTTCTTTCAATAACTCATTCACTTGATTCAACCACACTTTCCTTGGCCGTCCTCTATCACGCCTTCTACTCACATTTGCACGGTATATTTACTTTGTTAGTATTTTTTCATTCAAACCATCTCAGCGTGCTCCTTCTCCACCTTACTCAACACATCAGCCTTAAGTTCACATTCATCCCTTATCACTTCATTCCGTATTCTGTCATACATTGTCACCCCATGTACTTTTCTCAATTCACGCATTTCTATAGCATTTATTCGGCTCTTTTGAGAATTTTCTCATATTCAGGTTTCACGTACATACATTAAATATAGTACTAGAACATTATTATCTTAACCCTTCCTTCCCTGTGATGTGTAACTAGTACACATTGCTTCTAAACACTTTAATACCTCTATAAATATAATAAATACTGGGTTCAGATTTTAGGTATTGCTCCGTAATACATTTACGCATTGAATGAAAAAATAATATTAATAATAATTAGCACTTATCGGCCACATCAGAGATATTTTGTGAAAATCGGGAATAAATTCACCGATACAATCAAACGTGCGCTAGTGTGTGACGTAGGTATATTCATTCTAAAAAACAGCTATGGGCGAGGAAGCGACGCTATTCATGTCTCACTCTCACTCTACTTCGGTATATAGGAACGCAAGATATAGAATCTCAGTTCGCTCGCTTCAGGAGCTCTAGGACTTCCATTTGTGATAGTCTCTTTGCCTGTTTTGTGAACGTCGGCCGATGTTTTTTTTTTCATGTTTTCAGCAATAAAATTTCAATTATTATCACTTTTGACTTCAAATTTAATTAATTTAAGCGATTGGCTATGAATATTCTTATTTTTCCGATTTTAAATCGCTCATTTTTACATGTGTATTGATGTGTATTGAATACACAACACCGGAACGCGCGGATTTTTTTTAGCACAGGAAGGTAAAGGTTAATAAATGAATGGTTGAAGTAAAATAGGCACTAAGTACCAAAAAAAACCTAAGTGAGCAGTTTCGTTTTATATGTCATATACTTAGTGCCTATTTTACTTCAACCATTCATATGTTGATACTGTCCGGTTTGAGTATATATTTTAGTGTTCCATCAACATTGATCCCTTTTGCTACACGCCGTTCTGTGTCTTATAAGGTGATCTATATTGTCTCCTACAGAAAACATGTGCCATAATTGATTATTCGAATACAAAAATGATGAATAATATGCTCTGTCTTTTTTCAGATCGGACACATTTTAATGACAAGTGAAAAAAAAGCAAATGTAACTTCTCTGATAGAAAATTATATAGAGATATTGTAATTTATTTTTATCAAACACTGTTTATTCCACTTTTTTGTGACGGTATAACCCTACCGGTTTCAAGGCTTTCACCTCATCTTCAGGGGAGCACAAACAAGACTAAATGCTGTTCGAACTGGTACCGATATACACGCTTCAACGGTTGGAGGCTGAGGGGTGAGGGTGGCATGGGACGTTTTCGGCCAAGAGCGGAGAGATTTTTGGTAAATAATATATCGGTACCAGTTCGAACAGCATTTAGTCTTGTTTGCGCTCCCCTGAAGTTGAGGTGTGCACCTTGAAACCGGTAGGGTTATACCGTTACAAAAAAGTGGAATAAACAGTGTTTGATAAAAATTAATTACAATATCTTTAAACCTCCACAATGTTAATGCCTTAACTATAAACAACATATATAGAGTTAAATTAAGTTATTTTTTATTTATTTATTTTATTTAACACTTTTATTGCAAATATAAACTGGCGGGTTTATTGCCAGGTGGCAATCTCTTCCAACCAACCAGACATAAGTAAATGAAGCAAGTTACGTGGTCGCATAAATCATTCAAATGACTATCCAACCCCACGAAATCCATAAACATATACGCAAGAACATGCCCACGAACCCCACAAAGACGGACAATCACCCGAACATTATTTTTCATGTAAAGTGAGATATCATCAATCAAAAGGAAAGGAAGGGATGGTGGAGAGGAAAGGAAAATAAAAATCAGGAATGAAACACGTTATTTTACTGACTAGAAATTAAGAGTTTTTTCAGTCGCTTCTTAAAGCATGCCAAGGACGGAGCGAGTCTTATATTGGTTTATAACTGATTCCAGAGTCTCACTGCATGGACAGTAAAGGACGACGTAAAGAAAGAGGAGCGGTGAACTGGAAAGGCCAATAGACAATCTCTGTTTGAGCGTAGCGCTAATCCATGATTGGAAAGTTAATAATGATTATTAAATTAAACAAATAAAAAAGCGAAAATAAACAAAAAAAAGTAATTATATTTCGTTGAACTTAAATGTGGGCGTTTTATAACAAAAGTTATACAATCTCTGATCTTGGATTCATTCATTAGTGGATTTTCTTATGCCCCAGGCTCGGTTTCCACCGATAGATGGCAGTGTTTTATCACGTAGCGAAGACAAGAACCAATATCGGCTAACTAGGGATGTTTGCTTTTCGTGTAAAAATACCTCCAAGTTCACGATTTAAATTCACATATATTTAACGACAATCTGTAAGGCCGAGGCCACACCGAAAAATTTCGTTAGGTGCTAAACTAGATTTTACGTGACTCATATACTAGACGGCTTCATACCTGGCCACACCAAAGTGCTACGCACAAATTCATTTAACAGTTGGGAGCGGTTGAGTCAACACACAATATCACTCTCAAAACTAACCAATTTCATTGTAACGTACCATATTTATTTACTTTCTGGGCAACTTCATTCCAAAGTGATTTTATTACAGGTACATTTTTGTATAATTTGCTCGATTGGTTCCACAACGGCTCCCTTTTATATAACATACAGCTGTCATTAAAACTTCCGCCATCTTGTAAATTAACCAACACATCTGTTCGCTAGGAGATTCACTCGATGACTATTCGTCATGCAACGTGGCTCGAAGCGTGCAGTGTGGCCACTGCGATAGTATGCGGTACATTGGTTCGCTAGGATATGTCGCCTAGCTCGCAACATAGCTCTAAGAATCAAGCGAGGCTCCTTCTTGTGTGGCCGAGGCCTAACCGATTAAAAAGCAAAAATGACTGATTAATTAAAAGGAAGAATTTAACTTTCAAAGTTTTATGTAGTCTATACTATCTGAACCGCTATTTTAAAAGTTTAGGGATCTGACGTAATGGTGCGGTTTCCTCTTCAATAAGAACAAAGCTTCAAGAAGACGACAACCGTAGTCTAGTTAGTAAGGCGTCTATCTCCTAGCCCAGAGATTGAATCCAATTAAAAAAAAAAGGATTCCAGTCTGGTTTCATTTAAGGACTTTTTAATATCTTTCTGGTTGACTGGAAGAAATTGCCACAAGGTAATTGGTGATTAGTCCGCCAGGTTTGATTCGAGAGAGTCCGAGATTCGAGAAAAGCAGTAAATAACACGGCGACAACATGAAGTAGCACAAAGACGTCAAACTCACATACTATCTCTATTGAATAATCTCCTTAACTGTCCCATTACCCCCTCTTATCTCGTCAAAAATTATCAGCATCTTTCCGATCATGGACTAGCGCTATGCTCAAATTGAGATAATTTATTAACCTTTCAGTTCCAACTTGCTGGGCTTTTTGAACTCCAGGTCTTAAACCACTTTATAAGAAAAAAAATCTGCGTTGCGTGTCATTTTTATTTTCCCGTGATGTCGGACCTTAAGTCCGTCGTCACTATTATTCTTTTCACACTCAGGTGTGTCGGCACCGGAGAAGGAGTCACTTTGAACAGTTTCTTCTTCGTAACTATGTGACGTCGCATTCATAAAAAAAATAGAAGATTTCGATTTTGTAGTGTAGATCGCGCTGGATGGGGACTTACTTTGTCCCCATAACAGCGTGGATGGTGGTGGGATCGAACTGAAGAGAACGTATGTCTTAACCCTTTAAGTGCCGGAAGTTATTAGTATGGCCATACCCAGCAGGCCGTGATTTTTTAAACAAAAATAAAACCTAAAAAAATAATATTTTTTGTATACAGATATAAAGGATATTATGAAAACTTACTAAATATATACTCCATGGGGCGTTTGAGCTGTCGTTCACTCAGAAAAACACAGTTTAAATATTCACAAAATGTCAGGGTTGTCACAACTTGACACAGAAAACACGTTTACTTATAAATATAGTGGAATATAATATACTTTGTAAACTAAAATCAACAAATTATCATTATGATGTATAATAAAGCACAAAAGGTAAATAAACTATAAAATAAAACCGTAAAAAGTCTATATATACGTCGTATTATGGCGCAAAACTACCGCCAATAACCAAAGAATACATGAAAACACACTTTGTAAATAAATACTTGGAAAAATTAACAAAAATAACGCACAAAAGTTAAAAATCAACCATTGAACAAAACTACGAACGAAGTCATTATAAATCATCGCAATTACGACGCAAAAAAACTGTAGTCGGTAACCCTGTATCAGATACACGTATTGACTGTCAGTGAAAGCTTTTAGAAAGATGACTGTAACTTTGATAATATCGGTGAATTGTAATATTTAAGTATTTCTTGACTATCCCAATAGATGTCCCTATGTGTTATAATTTATAAATTATTAAAATTGGATTTGATATTGGCTTACGACAAGCTCAAAGGAGAGCACGTTTACGCGTGCATTTTGTATGGCCGGCCTGGCGAGCACTGAATCGGAGAGCGCGTCAACACGCTCGTGGCAGTGAACCGGTTAAGAGTTGAAGGATGTATGTCGAGATAAGAGTCTGGCGCTCTCTCTTCTCCGCCTACCCCGAATAGGGAAATAGCGTGATGGTATGTATGCATGTAGTAGAAGATGTTGTGCGATGGGTTAAAAACTGCAGATTAAACTGGCTGAGTCATGTAGAAATTATGGATAATACAAGACTTCCCTACATGACAATGCATGGAACACCCTGCCAGTTGTTCTCTTAATTAAGAAGACCTCCAAATAGATAGAAGTTCAATTTGAGAGTCAATGTTTCAAAAGAGACAGTTTTAATAACAACAGACCACAAGTCGAAGTAAAAAATGAAGAATACGCCTTCTGATTATATTTAAATTTTTTGAAAGAAATATAAAATGTCAATTTACTTTTCCGTGATACAATATTTAGAGAGCCACGTGTACCTACAAACCTTGGCATCCTTCTAATTTTATTTAAGAGAAGTATTGTCGATTCTGCAGTGGGGGCACCAAAACCTATATATACACACTTATATCGGACAGTATTAAAGTCTGTTGAGATGATAGTCCACAACAGTATTTTAGTAGAGTGGGTTTCACGAGAGTTTGCACTGCTGGTCTAGGGTGACCATATTTTAATTTATTTTGTAATATATTTTTAAATATTGTCTATCTTATATTTTATATTCCAATAAAATACTTACTTAACGTAATAATAATATAATATCAGATTGAGGTATGTACCTAATGACAATAATGAAATCAATGGTAAATATAAAATTAAATAATTTATTCAATATGCAAAGAAAACACAATTAACACCAATAAATACAAAGATCAATTAAAAATTACGTATAACTAGGTATTTATTTATTTAATTAACACTTTTATTGCAATACAATCTGATGGCCTTATTGCCAGGTGGCAATCTCTTCTAACCAACCAGACAAAATTAAATTAAGCAAGTTACGTGGTCGCATAAATCATTCAAATGACTATCCATCCCCACGAAATCTATAAATATATACGTGAGCACATGCCCACGAACCCCACAACGGCGGACAATCACCCGAACATTATTTTTCATATAAAGTGAGATATCATCAATCAAAAAGAAAGGAAGGGATGGTGGAGAGGAAAGGAAAAGAAAAATCAGGAATGAAACACGTTATTTTATTGACTAGAAATTAAGAGTCTTTTCAGTCGCTTATTAAATGTATGTATTGTAAAAATAAATAAATGACCCTAACACTGATTCAAAAAATTATTTACATATATATGCAATGCATATTATCTGGATACCTAACATTGTTTCATACCTTCATTCTAAGAAAATTATTCAGACCAATCTTAATTATCTACTGCTTTTTAAAATTAACAAATGCAACTATACAGATACCTACATTTAGCATTTAATTAAAAAAATATCGCTATTATAGCTCGTATTGACATTTATTAAAAATCGAGATTAAACTCGAATTGATATTTATTTAAAAATTGATCAGTAATGCACTGAATAATAAATAAACCTCCTCACTAGTGTCCCGTCATTTATTGATGTAATTCCTTCCGTGGTTGCAGTCCTAAGACTGGTTTGCAGCAATTTGAACTCTTCTCCTCCATTCCCCCCTGTCCTGTGCGGCTCTCTTTAAGTCTGTATATGTTGAGCAGCGCACGTCCACCAACAGGTCCTCCAGGTACTCTCGGCGTGGGCGTCCCCTAGAGTTTGTCCCCTCGGTCATACCCTCCATTATGGCATGCAAGAGGCCCTCTTGTCGTATTATATGACCGATCCATCTTGCACGCCTTTCGGACAGGATCCTGAGCAGGTGCCTTCCTCCTTCGATTCGTTGGAGAACCTCTTCGTTTGTGATGCGGTCTCTCCAGGAAATTCCTAATAGTCTTCTATAGGACCACATCTCAAAAGCCTCTAGTCTTCGTCTATCTCTTTCGGATAGGCACCATGTCTCGCAGCCGTACATCAAGATACTCCATACATAGGTCTTGATGAGGAGTATTCTCAGTTTTAGGTCTATATTATTTGATTCTATTATTTTCGACCTTTTATTAAATGCAAGTCTAGCCTGATGTATACGGCTGTCGACCTCGCTCTCGGACCGATCGTCCCATGTTATTTTGCTCCCGAGGTAGACAAACTCCTCGGTGTTCTTTAGTGGTTTACCCGACATCACTATTCTCATCTGGTGCTGCGCTCGGCCTACAGTCAGCAGCTTTGTTTTGTCTTTATTTATCTTCATACTGTAGTTATTTTGAAGAATGCTTTCCATAGTTGTTAAGGCCTCTTGTAGTTCCTCTTCACTTTAAGCAACCATAGCAATATCGTCAGCGAACCTTATCATGTCCACCTTTTGCCCGATGTAATTATAAACATTCAAAACCATTTATATAGTCTGTCACACAATGCACTTCCTTTTTCTAACTTCAGACATTATGGTCACCGTATTTTTTGTCAAATAAACGGATCACATCAACCAATCACGGCTAAGATACTTACTAATACATTGATACGTTTTGTATATTACGCACTAAGCTTGTCAATGTGTTAAAAAGTGCAAACTCTCATGAAACCCACTCTATCAATTTTGATGTATAATAGGGAAGCGTGGAAGTAGACAATTACTGAAAAGATGAATGCTCTGGTAGTACGTATATTTAATAGAACTAAGTAAACTGCGTGCCTTTGAATTATTGCTTTTTATTTATCTCAAAATTAATGGTAAAGTGCCATGGATCTGGATTCAAGTTTTGTATTATTTTTGATTATTTATCATCAAATATAACGATTTCTTTGCATTTTTACGTTTCATCCCTTAGTCATGAGCCAATATTTAATTATTTATCTATTTAGCACTTATTTTTTTTAACCTGCCGAGTTTATTGCCATGTGGCAATCTCTTCCAACCAACCAGAAAGATGTTTTTATAGGCCCTAAGTGTTAACCAGACTGAAATAATATTTAGAAAAATCTGGGTTCCAGCGGGGATCGAACCCGCAACCTTCGGATCGGCAGACCACCAGGCCACGGAGGTCGTCATTGTAAATACAAGCTGGCGGCTAGAGGTTACATGGTCGCAAAAAAATATTCAAATGATTATTCAACTTGTTGAAATTTATGCCGGGGTGCTCGTGTATTTGCAATAAAAGTGCAAAAAGCAGACACATCTAGAAAACAATCTCTCCTGAGAATCTCGGAAATGAAAACACTGAGGTGTATAACCGGAAACACACTAAGAGATAGAATCAGAAACACCGAAATAAGGAGAAAGTGTAGTACGGAAGACATCGTCAGGTGGGGAAGACAACGAAGGCGATACTGGAACGAATATGTAAACAGAATGCAAGACGACAGACTTCCACGTGTCGCCCTTCACGGGAACCCAGCCGTGAGAAGATTACCGGGAAGACCTCCGAAGAGATGGCGTGACAGCTGGCAGTCCACGTCACAAGAAGGGGAACAAGCGGAACAAACAGATCATGATATATAGGAAAAGGAAGAAGAAGTGTAAAATAAAGATTATAAATAAAAATAGTGAAAAATAAAATGTCAAATAAATCGTGGAGCTGTATGAGAAGGTGTATGGATTTAGAACAGGCGGATGTGTTTCGGGAGGCTACGTTGGGCGGGGCATGTAGCAAGAATGGGAGAAGAGAGAATGCCTTACAAGGTACTCTTTTCCAAGCCCCAAGGAAGACGTAGCGTGGGTAGACCAAAGCTCAGGTGGATGGATGGGGTGCAGAGTGATACAAGCGTGATTGGCATCAGGGGCTGGAGGAATGCATCCCAGGATAGGAGGGAATGGCGACGTCTGCTGGAGGAGGCCGGGGCCCACAATTTGCTGTAGTGCCATTGATTGATTGATTGGATGTGTTTCGCTATAGAAAAGTCTAACACTCTCTCATGTCTGCTTATCCAGACAGGGATACAGTGTGGTGGCAAATATGCAGTGAAAATGTGAATGGATGAAGTTGTAGAGGAATAGCGAAGACAGTCTGGTTGTATAAGGTGAATGATAGAAGAAAATGTAGAAAGAAATAGTAGGAGCTTTATATATGTATGGCGAATTATGCATGTTAAGTGGAAAGTTTGGGACTCTGTCTTCTCGTCTTGCCCCAGCAGGGAAATGTTATGGAGATGCAGTATAATTTGATGACTCGGAATTTTAAGATTTCCTACCAAGAACTGATTTCATTGGTGTCACCAAGTGAGTTCCTATTTCTCCCATGCAAACGTTGTCCCTTGATACATAAATGTCGTCAGGATCTAAGGGCGAGACGCCACCTTCATTGTTAGCGTGTCTTTTAGACACGCTTTGTGGTACTTCTTCATTAACATTTCCCTTCCTGTGCTAAAAAAATCCACCCGCTCCGGTGCTGTGTATTCAACATACATCAATACACGTGTAAAAATGAGTGATTTAAAATCGGAAAAAAATCAGAATATTCATAGCCAATCGCTTAAATTAATTAAATTAAAAGTCAAATGTGATAATAATTGAAATTTAATAACTGAAAACATGAAAAAAACATCGGCTGACGTTTACAAAACGGGCGAAACGACCACCTCAAACGAATACCTGCTAGCTACTGAAGCGAAAGAAGCGAGCGAACTGAGATTCTATTTTTTGCGTTCCTATATACAGAAATAGAGTGAGAGTAAGACGTAAATAGCGTCGCTTCCTCACCCATAGCGGTTTTTTAGAATGAATATACCTACGTCACACACTGGCACACGTTTGATTGTATCGATGAATTTATTCCCGATTTTCACCAAATATCTCTGATGTGGCCGATAAGTGCTAATTATTATTAATATTATTTTTTCATTCAATGCGTAAATGTATTACGGAGGAATACCTAAAATCTGAACCCAGTATTTATTATATTTATAGAGATATTAAAGTTTTTAGAAACAATGTGTACTAGTTACATATCACAGGGAAGGATGGGTTAACGGAGACCTCAGTAGCCTAATGGTAACATTTATGACTTCCAATCAGGGGTTTTGGATTCGATTCCCGATGGTACTCAAAAAAAATGTGCCATGCTGGTAAAAAGAGTTTGTGTGGTAACAATAGTCGCACGCGTGAGTGGTAGTGTTGTCAACGCGTTCAATGACTAAGATTTGAAATCCGAAAGCTCGCTTATTGAGGTTGAAGATAATATTGTCTCCCAGCCACGCTCTTGAATATGTCGAAAACACAAAAACGGATATGTTAAACCATATGAAAACCAAATTTCTTTTACGAAAATTTAAATAAAGTATTTATTATAAGAGGTATTGCACTGGATACATAACAGACCGCGAGATTAAGAAACTGATAAAATTTTGAGAAAAAATACAATTTATATAACTGCTAAACCGAGGGATGGAAAGGAGAGGCTGGAAGGAATTGCGTTAAGGAAGGGAAATCGAATAAAGGAGGCAACGATTACAGAAATCTAATTTTACTGTTTGTCTTTGCTTTAAAATATTACATAATGTAATTGAATACATCTCCACCCACTCTTCTGCTAAATTCAATTGAGATGTCGAGTTACAGATGAACCCATCCCATACACTCTTGCTTTTATAACTGATTCTGAAAATAAAGAAAATTTGATGTCTTCTTTCATACATTGACATTTCACTTTATATCATAGTCCAGCAATCTAAACAACATTGATCTTCCTTTAATCCTTCTTCTGTTAATTCCAAGTATTATTTCCGTACATCAAGGTGAACACAAACACACTTTACATAGATATACACTAGAATCTATATCTAAAGGGTCTTTCAAATTGAGCGGTTTTTTTAATTCTTGGATAAAACACAGATGGCGTCGCGAACTTGCCTGGGCCTTGTGGCATTTGAGAAGTGTCTTATGACATTTATAAAAATGGAGTCGTATACAATACAAAAACGTGTTCAAATTGATAATTATTTTATGTATTGTAATCTCCGGAAACGGTGATGTTCATTGGCCATCAAGATCATGTGATCTGACACCGTTGGACTATTTTCTCTGGGGTTACGTGAAAAGCCAGGTCTATAAGAATGACCCCCGATCAATTCCAAAGCTGAAGGACGAAATTATTCGCGTTCTTGGTGAGTTAGAACCGCAATTATGCCAAAATGTCATCGAAAATTTTGACAAAAGAGTGGACATCTGTGGAGCTGTAAGAAGTGGACATTTGGCGGATATTGTTTTTTTGTGTTTAAATGTCATACAGTATACTTTAATGATCAACAAAAAGTTTTTTGAAATCGAAGTAAATCGTGTGTTTTATTCTGGAATTAAAAAAATTGGAATAAAAAAAAACGCTCAATTCAAAAGACTATGTACTCGTATATATTAAACAACTTGGGTGACATAACGCATCCTTGCTTTAACCCTTTTGAAATATTAAACCACTCAGTATTCGTGTACATCTTAGTTGATACTAGAATACTGTAGTAGACTTAGAAGATTTTTTATCTGTATTTGACTAAGGAGAAAAATATACATATTTTTTTATTTCATCGAAGCCTTAAGGCTGTGTCCGCTCGCAAATCAATAAATGGCGTTCTGATGTAATGGTTTTGTATTTGTAATTAGTGTTTCCTCCAATTTCTCCTGTTACGGGGTAAAGCGGGAGACCCTGTTAAAGGCTACAGAACAAAAGGTTGGACGCCGGATGTGCGCCCCGATAGGCAGGGAGACATTATCAAATATGTTGGGACCGATTGATATTTAAAAAACAGGGGTTGTTTACCGATATAACGCGAACTAAATTTTCATGCTAAATGTCTAAATCATGAAGCAAATTTTGAAGTTTTTTATTTTTTTAAAGAATAGATATGACCTAAGTCATATGTATACTTAATAAATACCCTCGAACACTAGGTGGAAAAAGTGCCTGTGTTGTTCGAGGGGAGTAGCACAGCGCGGGGTTCGAACCAACGACCTTCCGCACAGAAGTCCAGCGCGTTACCGCGCGGCCATGCACCTCATTTGTCTGCAAAGAACGAATGCATGGATATTAATAATAATAATAATCTTCAGTTCAGTTCGATCCCACATATACTCGTATCAACGCTATTACGGGTAATAAAAAAAGTCCCCATCTAGTGTGATCTATATTAAAAGATCGAAATTTTCTTTATTTTTTTTATTAGTGCGACGTCACGTAGTTACGAAAAAGAGACTCCGGTAGCGACACACCCGAATGTGAAAATAATAGTAGTGACGACGGACTTAAAGTCCGACATCACGGGAGAAGGGAAATGACTTGCAGTGCGGTAAATACGAGTATACCTATAACGTGACTTAAAACCTATGTATGTGTTTTTGAAGTGTATTTAAATATATAATGTACGTACTATGTTGCTATCAATAAACCTATATATTTATTTATTATTATTATTTATTATCATTCACTATATTGCCTACTGCTACTTTTCTTATTATCATTCACTATATTGCCTACTGCTACTTTTCTTATTATCATTCACTATATTGCCTACTGCTACTTTTCTTATTATCATTCTCTATATTGCCTACTGCTACTTTTCTTATTATCATTCACTATATTGTCTACTGCTACTTTTCTTATTATCATTCACTATATTGCCTACTGCTACTTTTCTTATTATCATTCACTATATTGTCTACTGCTACTTTTCTTATTATCATTCACTATATTGCCTACTGCTACTTTTGTTGTTTATTATTGTATTATTCACTATATTGCCTACTGCTACTTTTATTGTTTATTATTATCACTTTATTGCCTACTGCTACTTTTATTTATTATCATTCACTATATTGCCTACTGTTACTTTTATTGTTTATTATCATTCACTATATGGCCTACTGCTACTTTTATTGTTTATTATCATTCACTATATTCCCTACTGCTACTTTTATTGTTTATTATCATTCACTATATTGCCTACTGCTACTTTTATTGTTTATTATCATTCACTATATTGCCTACTGCTACTTTTATTGTTTATTATTATCACTTTCTTGCCTACTGCTACTTTTATTTATTATCATTCACTATATTGCCTACTGTTACTTTTATTGTTTATTATCATTCACTATATGGCCTACTGCTACTTTTATTGTTTATTATCATTCACTATATTCCCTACTGCTACTTTTATTGTTTATTATCATTCACTTTATTGCCTACTGCTACTTTTATTGTTTATTATCATTCACTATATTGCCTACTGCTACTTTTATTGTTTATTATCATTCACTATATTCCCTACTGCTACTTTTATTGTTTATTATCATTCACTATATTGCCTACTGTTACTTTTATTGTTTATTATCATTCACTATATGGCCTACTGCTACTTTTATTGTTTATTATCATTCACTATATTCCCTACTGCTACTTTTATTGTTTATTATCATTCACTATATTGCCTACTGCTACTTTTATTGTTTATTATCATTCACTATATTGCCTACTGCTACTTTTATTGTTTATTATCATTCACTATATTGCCTACTGCTACTTTTATTGTTTAATATCATTCACTATATTGCCTACTGCTACTTTTATTGTTTATTATCATTCACTATATTGCCTACTGCTACTTTTATTGTTTATTATCATTCACTCTATTGCCTACTGCTATTTTTCTTTTTATCATTCACTATATTGCATACTGCTACTTTTATTTATTATCATTCACTATATTGCCTATTGCTACTTTTCTTAAAATACCAGACTTTGTGTGGCCATTCAAGGCGGTTGTTAAATTTTGTCGGTGATTGTCAGTTATATGTTAAGTCAAGGGTTAAAAGGTTGATTATCTCTGATTTAAATTACACTGAAACCTACAAAAAATGTATAAGATGTCCAATTAATTGGAAATATTGCGTTTACAATAGGAAAAGTAGATATTTTTTGTGCTTCCTGTCGAACTTTCATACATTTTTTTATGCTCTTTTGTGTTTCATTAAACGGAAAGAAATAAGGTTACATTGTTTCTTTCTTGAAATAACGTTACATTTTTTTTAATTTCAAGTGTTCATGGCGTACTTGAAAGTGGAATAAAAATAATATTTTTCAGAAAACACGTCATCGCTTTGTGTGGATGGGCTGGTGTGGGATGTCTGGTGTGGGCTGAAAAACATCTGGTGTCCCCGTGGCTGTGCTCGCCCTATATTGGTGGGGTGTATCTTGGCCGGGGGGGGTGTTATTAGATGACCCTAGACCTTTTGATAGCTTCTGTCTTTAACACTTGCCTTACTGTGCTAAACAATTCCGCCAGCCACTGTGCTGGACGCGCAGCATCCAGTGAAAAATGTATGTTTTAAATTTAAATTATGCAAAATCTGCTAGGTTATTTTTTTGTAATTAGCTATAAAATTATTTTATTTAACGGTTGGAAATGAAGGAGAAGACTCCTTTAATACTTTCACCATCTTTGCATGGATCTCAGTGCCCGATAAACCTTCCAAAACAAAGAATTTAATCACTGCACGATATTCGGATTTTTCCATTGTTAAAAAATACACTGACACGTCAACTTCAAATGGCTTGTAAACAAGGGCTGGTTTTTTTTTGCTTGGTGGTTTTTCTACTGCTCCATAGATGTCGCTTTCAAAACTTTTTGACTAACCTATTAAGTCCAGGTCACTCACTATCCATCATAGGGTGGCAAGTGTTAATGTATTCTCTGCAATTGATGTGTTCTTGAAGTATATTTAAATATATTATGTGACTATCGATAAACCTATATTTATTTATTTACCACAAAGGTTCAAAAGTTTTCGGTTTAAACAAATCCGAGTGTCTAGATAGATACCATGCCCACAGCACTGTTCTAAATGGCCTAAGACATCTGTCTTTGCAGCCCGGAAATTACGGGTTCAAATCCCGCTGTAACCCAGATTATTAAAAAGGATTCCAGCCTGGTTTATACCTATATTACATATTTCTGGTTATTTGGAAGAGATTGTCACATGGCAATAAATCCGCCGGGTGGTGCTGTATACAACGAAAGTGCAATATAGCACAATACACGGTCAGAAAATTAAAATTTAATGCCTTTACCTTCAGTAGTTTCTCAACTAGAGTCGATAAAAGACGTGTTGTTTCGTTATTTTATTAAATTCTTTTTTTATTCACTTTACGTTAAGTGTACGTACGTGTATGTACGTTAAGCAAATATGCAATGTCTCATTACAATAATCTTAAAATTTAATTAGATAGAGAAATTTCAATAAACCCTTCACAAAAACAGAATTATTCGAAAATAAGCAACGCAATGGGTAATGGTTGTTATGATTTTGATCGGGTCTTAAAATGTCTACAAGTTATGCATCCATTTCTACTTTACATGAAAGTTGTACATTGGGATTTTCTTGTTAGAAAAAGAAAATTTTAACGAGAAAACTTGTATAACTCCTGCATTGGTAACTTTAAACTGCCAAATCTTCAAATAGTTCAGTTCAATCCCACCTCTAGTATATTTTTGTTGATAGTATACTATATGGTACTTTCGTCGATACAAGGATAGTATGCTTTCATTGTATACAGCCCACCTGGTGGGCTTATTAACATGTGGCAATCTCTTCAAACCAACAACAAAACACGACAACCTCCGTGGCCTGGTGGTAAGACGCTTGTCTGTCGATCCGGAGGTTGCGTGTTCGAACCCTGCTGGACTCTAATTTTTTAAATGAGATTCATGTCTTGTTTTAACTTAGGACCCATTAAAACATCTTTATTTATTTAACACTTTTATTGCAATACAATCTGGCTGGCTTATTGCCAGGCGGCAATCTCTTCTAACCAACCAGACAAAAGTAAATGAAGCAAGTTACGTGGTCGCATAAATCATTCAAATGACTATCCATCCTCACGAAATCCATAAACATATACGTGAGAACATGCCCACGAACCTCACAAAGACGGACAATCACCCGAACATTATTTTTCATATAAAGTGCGATATCATCAATCAAAAGGAAAGGAAAGGATGGTGGAGAGGAAAGGAAAAGAAAAATCAGGAATGAAACACGTTATTTTACCGACTAGAAATTAAGAGTTTTTTCAGTCGCTTCTTAAAGCATGCCAAGAACGGAGCGAGTCTTATATTGGTTTGTAACTGATTCCAGAGTCTCACTGCATGGACAGTAAAGGACGACGTAAAGAAAGAGGAGCGGTGAACTGGAAAGGCCAATAAACAATCTCTGTTTGAGCGTAGCGCTAATCCATGATTGGAAAGACGCTGAATATTTTCGGCGAGATAAAAGGGTGTGGCGGGACAGTTAATGATATTATACAATAGATAACCATCTTTATGGTTGGTTGGAAGAGATTGACACACGGCAATAAGCTCCCCAGGTTAAATTAAAAAAATGTTAAAGAGGTTTTTAGTGAGTATCAGAGTGGAATCAATTAAAAAAAATTAGGTTCAGACGGAATTCGAACCTTACATCTGGGTGTCTTACGAATTAGACCACGGAGGCCATACTATCGTTGGATATACATATAATGTATAATATTTTATAAGAAGTAAATGTAAAAAGTCAAAGAAATCGTAGGAATCGTATGAGAAGATATATGGAAGTCATCAACATCACCCTGTCGTGTAGCTATTAACTGAGCAACATGACTCCCACGATATCCCTTGACAATCCCTTTCCATCTATCTCTGCACTCCGCGGTTCGAAGGGCAGTTGTCAAGGGTAGCATTTATACTAAGTGTATTTCGAATTATACTGAAAATAAACCCACATAAAAGTTTTCAGTTTTTTTTTACTGAAAGCGTATCTACTCGTATGTGGTCTTGTATAATAATTATGTACGAATATTCATATTTCTAGACCGGTTTAACTGTTATTTATGACAATTGTCATTTATTTTGTAGGTTTAATAAATGTTGCGGGGTTTATTTATAACCGTAAAATATATATACCTTCCGGAGAGAAAGAGAGAGAGAGAGAGAACAGACAATTTGTCACACGACAGCTTTAATCCAGCGACGAATTCCAACATTTCAAAAGCGTTATCATACGAGAATTTACTCAAATCAGATACTCAAAACACATAGGAACCGAATTTATTAATTCTAATATTGTAAAGTTAGAATCTACAGGATAAATGCATCACTTTTGACCCGTCTTCGACCGGGTGTTTTGGGTTCGGTACCCGATAAGCTTGGGTCATGTACTTAGAGGAGCAAAGTACAAATTAGTGCACCTGGCACCATCCAAGGCAAAATAGAGGGTCGAAGAGGTGTTGGCAGGAGGCAAATCTCCTGGCTCCGCAATACACGTGATTGGACTGGTATAAGGGGCGTTGGAGATCTTTTTCAGGCTGCCGGGGACAAAGATGTCTACTCTCAGGTGATATTCAACGTTGAGGGGACCTGACATGACACTGAGAAGAAGACCCGATAAGCTTCATCGAATAAATTGTTTGTTCCGAATCAATTCGATAGGTCAGGGCAATATATTGGGTGTTAACATAAGTTGTGTCGGTTTTTTTTTTCGATTTAAAAATGAGCACCAAAAGTAAAATAAAATGGTAAATTTTATACGTCATTCGAAATAAAATTTTCTCCTCTACAAGATATTGTGTTTGCTTTTACGTTACATATATTATTTTATTTGATTACAAGCCTTCAAAATGGAATGTCAAGTAGACGAAAGTGAGCATTTACGACACCTCCTTCTGTTCGCGTTCAATCGAGGGAATAAAGCTGCCAAAGCTGCTCGCGATATTTGCGAAGTGTACGGTGAAGATCTTATGAATGAAAAGACAGCTCTTCGATGTTTTTTTGCGTTTCAAAGACGGTAATTTCGACTTGAAAGACATGGAGCGTTCCGGACGACCAGTGGACTTCGACGAGGACTGCTTAAACCATATTATTCATGAAGATCCCCTTCAAACATTTTTCATCACCATTTTAAAAACATTTTTCATCACCAGTAATGATGCGGTACATGAATCTTTGCTTGTGGCCATGCGTAGCTCGATGACGCGCGAGCAAACCAGCTGAAATTGTTTTCATTCAAAACATGTGGAACCCAAGCGCTGACCTTCTGGACTTTTCCCATTGATTTAAGATGGCGGTATACAGTCGTGACTACAATTCATCTGCTCAGCCAATTCTACGGTGGTTTAAAGGGGATCTTCATGAATAATATGTTTTAAGCGGTCCTCATCGAAGTCCACTGGTCGTCCAGAAAGCTCCATGTATTTCAGGTCGAAATTACAGTCATTGACACTCAAAAAATGATCGAGCTGTCCTTTAATTCAAAGCATCTTCACCGTACACTTCGCAAATATCGCGAGCAGCTTTGGCAGCTTTATTCCCTCGATTGAACGCGAACAGAAGAAGGTGTCGAAAATGCTCACTTTCGTCTACTTGACATTCCATTTTGAAGGCTTGTAATCAAATAAAATAATACATGTAACGTAAAAGCAAACACAATATCTTGTAGAGTAGAAAATTTCCTTTAGAATGACGTATAACCTTTACCATTTTGTTTTACTTTTGGTGCTCATTTTTAAATTGGAAAAAAACAGACACAACTTATGTTAACACCCAATATATATATTTTTTACTTATTTATACACTCAACTGACCTTTTTGATACAAATATTTTTTTTTTTGGGAGATCTATACAACAAAAGAGACAAGAAAGTACAATACTATAGTCGCATGCAAGTGCTGTTGCCTGTTTACGTGTATTAATATTTCAAACTGGTGGTTACGTGCTTAGTCCAGTAGTTCTTAACCCGATAGGTAAATTGATTGAGCTAAAAAAGACAATTATATCTCCCGGGTACGTTATTCAAAATTTCCGCATCACCAATTCAACTATATTAAAGAGTTTTGTGTGAATAATACACTACTGTAGACTTAAATAATTCGCGAAATCTTGAAAAATGATTTACACGGTAACAACATTTTATGACCTTATCGAAAAATAAATTGGAAGCTGCGCTTAATCTATTCTGAATCTACGTTTGCTCTGTCTTTCACAATGCTACTCCAAAATAATTAAAATAAGCACACTCTGTTATTATCAATTAACCTTTTTTTTTTAAACACCATTCTCTAACAAAAAGTTATCCTATCCTTTATCCGATAATTCCTTACTCAATCCATATGTCCTTAGGGATGCTGCTAATACACAAAAACTAGTTAAAATTAAAGTTAAACTAACTATTTCAAACGTCCCTAAACCACTAACCTTTGATTATGCGGGATTAGAACACAAGATGAATCCCTTTTTCTTTTATTCCTGTTCTCTGTATCAATTATGCATCGACTTCTAGAGATTTAAAGAGGATTTTTGTCACAATCCTTTGTAGAGGGGTTGTTAACATGTTATTTTGACAGAAAACAAACAGAAAATTTAGTTGAACTTGTACAAAATAAAAATTAAGTATTCAACTTGAAAAATTTAAACATGATTATTTTATTTTATTCCACTTTATTTATTTATTGCAAACCACACTGCATTTCAACAGCCGCTGTGTCATCAACAGATGAATTGAAATTAACTAGAGTATATTATATTAATTACATCATTATGTATGTTGTTTTTGATAAAATAGAGTCAAATTATCTATACTATTTGTAAATGCTCCTTGATGATGACGCGAAAGCCGTGAAACCGGTAGGGTTATACCGTTACAAAAAGTGGAATAAATAGTGTTTGATAAAACAAATTACAATGTATTTAAACCCCACAAAGTTAATGCCTTAACTATAAATAATATATCTACACTATTTGTTGTTTATGGTACTAAGGGGAATAGGGTTAGGTTAGGTTAGGAATAAACTGTTTGATAAAACAAATTACACTGTCTTTAAACCTACAAAAAGTTAATGCTTTAACTATAAATAATATATCTACACTATTTGTTGTTTATGGAACTAAGGGGAAAAGGGTAAGGCTAGGTTAGGAATAAACTGTTTGATAAAACAAATAACTCTGTCTTTAAACCTCCACAAAGTTAATGCTTTAACTATAAATAATATATCTACACTATTTGTTGTTTATGGTACTAAGGGGAAAAGGGTTAGGTTAGGTTAGGAATAAACTGTTTGATAAAACAAATTACACTGTCTTTAAATCTCTACAATAATAATGCCTTAATTATAAATAATACTCGTATATCTACACTATTTGTTGTTTATGGTACTATGGGGAAAAGGGTTTTAAAGGCTTATAACTTAGTTGAAAAGTTTATATATCAAATCAAGTCATAGCAAATTTGAAATAATTAAACACATTGAACACTCACGACAATTATTTTCAAGAAAGCTTTGTTTACAAATGATTTTTTTGCTAAAAGATAGCTGACTTTGAATGATTCAAGTCACTGCAAGTGATTTTAAAATATACATTTTAAACACATTTTGTTGTATTAATAACATAGATATGACTCTTTAATTTTAGTTCTTAAATCGCTGTTTAACGGATATTCCCACTGATATTTACTGTGGAGAGATACCAAATGTCTTTCCAAATTACCTTTCTTAGTTATGGCTACAGAACAAGGTATTCAAAATCAACGCAGAACAAGGCATTCAAGATCTCTTTCAACACCCATCCCAGAACAAACATATTTCGACTTCACGCCCAACACCGAGAAGAAACCCTCCAACACCACATCCTCGCTTGGACTGTGAAGTTTTATAAAAGTCAACTGCAATCCCTTAGTCGCTGCCCTGGGGGGTTACGAGAGTAAATCCGATCTACCCTTCCGTTACAAGCACAGGGTCCCGAAGCATTATCTGTTGTCTGACTAGTCCACCTACAGTATTAGCTGGGACGACCAAGGTCTGGGTGAATGTGATGGAATACAAGTAGCCTGAACGAGTGGGCATGTTTTTGCTAAATAATTAGTTGTAAGAATTGTTATCTAGTTATAAGTAGTATGTAGATATTAAATATTTCTAAGAAATCATATATTAAGATTATAAAAAATAAAAATAAAATGACATGTAGGAAAATAAGATTAAGTAAGTGCATAAATTATACTATACAAATAATATTAGTTAAGTAATAAATTTGTATATAGGTAAGCTAGCCTTGACAAATATTTGTACAATATATTACTTTGTTTAACCTTTACCTTCCTGTGCTTAAAAAATTCGCCCGTTCCGGTGCTGTGTATTAAATACACATGTAAAAATGAGCGATTTAAAATCGGAAAAATAAGAATATTCATAGCCAATCGCTTAAATTAATTAAATTTGAAGTCAAAAGTGATAATAATTGAAATTTAATTGCTGAAAACTTGAAAAAAAAACATCGACTGACGTTCACAAAACGGGCAAACATATCACCTCAGATGAATGCGCTAGAGCGACTGAGACCTGAGACGGGCTAACACTATGTATGTTATACCTCGAAGGAAGAAACACAACTGCAAACTGAGATTCTTTTTCTTGCGTTCCCATATACAGAAGTAGAGTGAGACGTGAATAGCGTCGCTTCCTTACCCATATCGGTTTTTTAGAATGAATATACCTACATCACACACTGGCACACGTTTGATTGTATTGGTGAATTTATTCCCGATTTTCACAAAATATCTCTGACGTGGGCGATAAATGCTAATTATTATTAATATTATTTTTTCATTCAATGCGTAAATGTATTACGGAGGAATACCTAAAATCTGAACTCAGTATTTATTATATTTATAGAGATATCAAACTTTTTAGAAGTACTGTGTACTAGTTACACATTACAGGGAAGGAAGGGTTAATAAAAAAAATAAAAAAGTTATGGCTACAGATGAATGACATATTAAGCAACAACAGTATTTGTTTACCATTGTAAAAAAGTAAGTGTCCTCCCATTCTTCGGGAAAATGGTAAGTCTTTGATTTTTTTATAATTCATCATTTTAATTTGAAGGGTCTTAAATTCCCTATAGAAAGGAATATACACTTTTTCCACTACATCCTAGAAACTGATTGCAAACTTAATAAGTTAATAGAGTTTATTCCTATCGATTGTGTGACACGCTGCGTGGTAGACACCAATATAAATTTATATGCTCACCGGGAAAAAGACACGAGGTGAACCAAACGACAGCACACTTTGAGGTCCTGACTGCGTTGACAAGTGCATGCGTAAAATTTGGCACCATCGCACGTAATATTGTAAGTTACGAAGACAACCGCGATCGTTCGAAAATTGCTTCGAGATCAACCTGTTGGCCATCTCTGGTACAATATAAAGGTATAACCTTTGGCAAATGTTTGTATTATAGATTTCTTTAAAAAAAAACAATTGATTTAAAAGAACATATTTTTAGAAATTCTCTTTCTTTGATCTTCACAAGGTATTCTAAGGGGGTGGGGTGGTAGCCTGCACCACTCTTATCGGATTGTGGAAGACTTGGAATATTTAACGATTCGTAGCCAGGGGCGCTCAACCATTGGATGTGAATTACTTTCCGTGTTTGCTCTATTTTGTTTCATCGTCAACGTCTCGTAGTCGAGGATCCCCTCGACCCTCCAACGTCAACCTTGAGCTGCTCTTCCACATCGATCATGTGATCTTCTGTGAGAAAATATCCCGATCCTAGATGTTACAGACTGTTTTTTGTACGTTACTGCTGAGACGTCATAAGCCTGAGAAAAGGTAGCTGTCCATCCTCCAAGGCAACGGTCACCAAAGTGGTGGTCGACGAGAAAATTTCGCTGGTCTGCAGAGAAATGTGGACATTATTTGCATTTTTTAATCCACAGCAAGCCAACTCGTAAAAATAAGTGACTTGCACGGATGAACGATGTATGAAATCATGACAATCTCGTAAGACGTGTAGCTAGCTGCATTGCACATGTTTTGTCTTACTCTCGCCTTGTTTCGCACTCTTCTAATGTTTCACAGTGCGGCTCTTCTTTATATATTTTATAGGTAATATTATTCTCTGTCCATGCCCCCGCACGTGGATGCCCTCTTAAAACATATCGTCGACTCCCATATATTTAACACTAAAACATTCTATAAGTGGTCCGCGGAACTTAAAATTATGAATTTAGTAGTCCGTGAGGTCCTAAAGTTTGGCGACCGTTGCTCCAAGGTCCTGAGTGACTTACTCTTGCTCTATTTTGTTTCATGGTCATCATCGTTGTTGGGCAGCGTAGTCGAGGATCCCCTCGCCACTCCAACGGCAGTCTTGAACTGCTCTTCCACGTCGATCATGTGATCTTCTGTGAGAAAATATCCCGATCCTAGATGTTACAAAAATGTGGATCCCGGTGAGTCAGCACGCTGACAGTTTCTTATACGTTGCTGCTGAGACGCCATAAGCCTGAGAAAGGACGTCTGTCCATCCTCCAAGGTTCTGAGTGTCTTGCTTTCAGTGCTTAGGCGCGCTGTATGAAGTCAACGACTCTAGCATTCATAATTATTATCGGTATCCATTATTGTATCTTAAATTTATTTAAACTTATCTCTCAACATATGGCGATAAAGGAACATACCAAAATGACTCCTTCCCCGGTGGTGACACACCGGAGTGTGAAAAGAACAGTAGCGACAACATGCGGGAGCACAAACAAGGCTTATTTGTGCTTCCCTGAAGATTAGGTTTGCACCTTGAAACCTGATAGGGTTATACCGTTACAAAAAGTGGACTAAACAGTGTTTGATAAAACAAATTACAACGATATAAATATTTGGATAAACAGCCACTATTTTTTTATTTAGTTTACTAAGCTGAAGCATTGATCAGTTGTGGTTATCATTAGATTTTAAATACGAACTGAATCTTTCATAATGCATTCATCTAAATCGTTGTTGAATATATTTTTATAACTTATTTATGAATCATTAAGCTCTCCCTTAGACTTGGCGCCCCTAGGGTTACCTAGGAATTTCCTGGAGAGACCGCATCACAAATGAAGAGGTTCTCCAACGAATCGAAGGAGGAAGGCACCTGCTCAGGATCCTGTCCGAAAGGCGTGCAAGATGGATCGGTCATATAATACGACAAGAGGGCCTCTTGCTTGCCATAATGGAGGGTATGACCGAGGGGACAAACTCTAGGGGACGCCCACGCCGAGAGTACCTGGAGGACCTGTTGGTGGACGTGCGCTGCTCAACATATACAGACTTAAAGAGAGCCGCACAGGACAGGGGGGAATGGAGGAAAAGAGTTGAAATTGCTGCAAACCAGTCTTAGGACTGCAACCACGGAGAGAGAGGGTTACCTGTTAGAAAATGCGACTGTCCCAAGAGATAATCCTGCTTATTTATGTTATCATTTTATGTTCCTAGTTAACTATCCCGGCTTCAAAGGGAATCGAACTTGCGACCTCCGGGCTGTGAATCAACCGTCTTATCAACTAGGCCACGGAGGCCGTCAAAGTCACTTTATGTATTATACAGGGTGTCCCGTAAATAGTGAATCATACTTAGGGCGATGATAGATTGTTTCAAGACCTACTAGAATATTAAAACTTGAGCTCAGTAATAAAAACCTCACCGTTTTTAAGTTATTAGTATTCCGGAATTGCCCAGTACATTTTTTTTACCACAGAAGGCCAAAATTTTGCGTAAAAATTTTAATTAAGATTTTTTTTATTTTTCAAGTAATTTTTTTTGTACACCCCTAATAATTTTGAAAATCATTTTGTATGCGATAGATAAGGCTACTATTCAAAGGTATTTCACATTAAAAATAAATTACAAAAAAGGTGATTTGTACACAACACAGTAAAAAATCTGATGCAAGGTAGGGGGGATTTTACGAAATTTTACAAAAGTTCGAATAATTTAAAAAAACGGTAAGGTTTTTACTGAGGTCAAGTGTTGATATTCTGGTAGGTCTTGACTCAATCTATCATCGTCCTAAGTGTGATTCGCTAGTTACGGGTCATCCTGTATATGAATCGGGGATTGTGTGTGTCCGTTCTCCCTTCATTGATATTTATATAACTGCTTATTTATTTGTCATTTTTCGTATTTTGGTTTTGTATATATAAACATCCCCTTCTATTTGTGAATTTATTTGGACAAAATTAGGATTCCTATCAGATTTCCTCTTTTTTCGCTGACAGTTAATCTGAGGTGATATTTGTAGGTTTACTTTTTAAATTTTCTGCCATTGATTAATTTCTGTTTTTTTCTTTTCTTAATCTATTAGGTGTTAACATAAGTTGTGTGCGTTTTTTTTTTCAAATTTAAAATGAGCACCAAAAGTAAAACAAAATGGTAAAGGTTATACGTCATTCGAAAGAAAATTTTCTGCTCTACAATATATTGTGTTTGCTTTTACGTTACATATATTATTTTATTTGATTACAAGCCTTCAAAATGGAATGGCAAGTAGACGAAAGTGAGCATTTTCGACACCTCCTTCTGTTCGCGTTCAATCGAGGGAATAAAGCTGCCAAAGCTGCTCGCGATATTTGCGAAGTGTACGGTGAAGATGCTATGAATGAAAGGACAACTCGTCGATGGTTTTTGCGTTTCAAATACGGTAATTTCGACCTGAGAGACATGGAGCGTTCCGGACGACCAGTGGAAAAAAATAATTTTTTTTCAGTCGCGTAAAGAATGCCAAGAACGATGTAAAAGACTGGTGAACTGAGAAGGTCTCTAAATAATCTCTATCTGAGAGTAGTTCAAGTCCACGATCGGAAAGACACCACCCCCTTATCTCGCAGTAATTTTCGACGAGATAAGAAGGGGTGGCGGGACAGTTAAGGATGTTATACAATAAAGATAGTATGTGTATTTAGCGTCTATGTCTCACGTTCAACCAGTTCTTTCGTATGAAGTGATATGATCGTACACTTTCTCAGGCTAAAAATAAATCTTAGACAAACATTTTTAAAACGTTGTAATTTGTTCAGCTGTTCCTCTGTAGCCTCCAAATAACAGACGTCCGCATAGTCCAGAATCGGAAAGAGCAGAGATTGCACGAGTAACATTTTGATTTTAGTAAGCAAGAATCTTTGAAACACTTTATGGCCGAAGCCACACCAAAATGCTTCGTTAGTTGCTAAGCTAGATTTTACGTGACTCATATACTAAGTGACTTCATGCCTGGCCACACCAAAGTGCTACGCACAAATTAATTTGACAGTTGGGAGCGATTGAGTCAATACACGATGTCACTCTCAAAACTAACCAATTTCATTATAACTTTCCATCTTCATTTACTTTTTGCGCAACTTCATTCCAAAGTGATTTTATTATAGGTATATTTTTCTATAATTTCCTCGATGGGTTTCACAAAGGCTCCCTTTTATACACAGCTGTCATTAAAACTTCCACCATCTTTTAAATTAACCAACACGTCTGTTCGCTAGGAGATTGCGCGAAGCGTGCAGTGTGGCCACTGCGATAGTATGCGGTGCGTTAGTTCGCTAGGATATGTCGCCTAACTCGCAACATAGCTCTAAGAATCAAGCGAGGCTCCTTCCTGTGTGGCCGAGGCCTAAGGGAATGAAGGCTGAAGAAGATCCTTCGGCTTACCTCGTTTATTTGATCTCGCCATGAGAGAGTGTTATCTACAATATTAGCACTCCTAGGTTTTTGACAGTTTTATGTAATGGTATGATAGAGTCATCGATATTTTCTCGTAGCAGATTTAATAGAATTCAATACGTACCACTCAAGGTGTTGAGATCCGATATCCCACATAATATTGTTTATTGAGTAACACGCGATATTGCGTTGTATATTATCACGCATGTATTAACCGCACACCTAATGATATCTAATCAAACTTTAATGATCTCACTTAGCTTAAGAACATGTGATACATTTTATGCTAATTTACTAATGTCAACATAATTTAGTGTTACGGCGTCATTTGATATCGAAATCACTCTGAAAAATGTTTTCGAAAGCACATTAATATTAATATTTTTTTTAATAAAAACCTTTTTTTTTGTGCGGTGTACTATACGGCAGGTTTATTACCAAACAGCAATGTCTTACAACCAATTAATTATACAATTGTTTTACAATATTTGTAGAGTGATACATGGAGGAGTAAAAAGACAGAGTAGTCAAATAAATACTGTAGAAATGTGTGCATTGAGTGATAATGTAAGACATAATATAGAATGAAGTGATTAGGGATGAATGTGAACTTAAGGCTGATGTGTTGAGTAAGGTGGAGAAGATCATGCTGAGATGGTTTGGCATATAAAGCTAATTAATGAAGAAAGACTATAAAAAACAGATATTAATTAAGGGTCTTTCAAATTGAGCGGTTTTTTTCAATTCTGGGATAAAACACAGATGGCGTCGCGAACTTGCCTGGGTATTGTGACATTTTTCAAAAAGGAGTCGTATACAATACAACAACGCGTTCAAATTGTTGAATTATTTTATGTATTGTAATCTCCGGAAACGGTGATGTTAATTGAGGCCCCCAAGATCATGTGATCTGACACCGTTGGACTATTTTCTCTGAGGTTACGTGAAAAGCCAGGTCTATAAAAATGACCCCCGATTAATTCCTGAGCTGAAGGACGAAATTATTCGCGTTATCGGTGAGTTAGAATCGCAATTATGTCAAAATGTCATCGAAAATGTTGACAAAAGAGTGAACATCTGTGGAGCTGCAAGAGGTGGACATTTGGCGGATATTGTTTTTTGTGTTTAAATGTCACACATTATACTTCAATGACCAATAAAAAGTTTTTTGAAATCAAAGCAAATTGGTTGTTTTATTCAAGAATTAAAAAAACCGCTGAATTTGAAAAACCCTTTATAATGCAAATTTGAGTGGAAGGCGTGTGAGAGACCAAAGAAAGTATAGTTGGATCAAGTGAATGCTTTTCTGAAAGAAGGAAACGTAGAGAAGTAATAGAACTTGTATGAATAGGTGTATGGATGTAGAAGAGGCTAAGAATGTGTATGTAGATATGACGTATGGCGCTCTGTTCTTTCTGACTATCCCGATAGGGAAATGACGTATTTATCTATGGCTTGAAATGTGGAGGATTTTCATTTATGTAGAGAAAATAAGTTAGCCAATACCAAAATACATACGGAATGTATCACGCCATTTTAGAGATGGCATAGGCAGAGATGAAAGAGTGCCAAAATTTCCTTTCTCAACACATTTAAAAAAAAAATTATCCACTTTGCACGGATTTCTCCTGTTACACAAAGAGGGTCTGCTTCTAGCGTTAGCTTATTCGTTAGGAATAATATCAGCCAGGATTCTTCTCATACTGCTAGACGGTGCCGAGACTATATCCACAGTGTCATTCAGTTGGTTCAATATCTCTATACCAGAGTTAGCTTATTCGTTAGGAATAATATCAGCCAGGATTCTTCTCATACTGCTAGGCGGTACCGAGACTATATCCACAGTGTCATTCAGTTGGTTCAATATCTCTGTACCACGCGTGACTGAGTGTTTAGCCATGATATTCGTTCTGTAAGTTGGTATGTAGAACAGAGGGTGATTCCTTGCACGGCTATATTTATTAGGTACATATAAACTTAGTGTTTCTAGAATCGCGGGACAGTTAAAGCAGCCTTGAAAAACCTTAAGTAGGGATATCGCGATGATTCTTGCCTTCTTGTTTCGAGGCTTCTATAGTTACACACCGTGAGAAGTTCGACATGGTGAGCATATTTTAGGTAATCGCCCTTTGTTCTGTACCATAGATATCTGAGGATTTCTTTTTGTATTTGTTCTATATTGTTTTTATATTTGAGCTGATGAGGAGCCCAAACTGCAGATGCATATTCTAATTTAGTTCTAATTAGATAATTATACAAGTTTCGGAGGATATCGGTATTGTTAAATTCTCTTGATATTCTCATTATAAAACCGAGTAGTTCGTAACAGTCATATCTACCTATCCCATTCGACAAGTGCAACAACAGCAAGTGACTGAAGAGGAAACCAACGAGCGCCTTTGGAAGCTCAACAATTTTCGACAAGTGCAGCAATGACAAGAGACTGAAAAGGAAGTCAATTAAGGTCATGCTGCAGAAGCACAACGAAAGCTTGATTTTCGACAAGTGCAACAACGACAAGATGATACTGAAGAGGAAGCCAACGAGCGCCGTGTTGCGGAAGCTCGACAATTTTCGACAAGTGCAACAACGACAAGATACTTCAGAGGAAGTTAAAGAAAGTCACGCTGCGGAAGCATAACGAAAGCTTGATTTTCGACAAGTGCAACAACGACAAGTTACTAAAGAGGAAGCCAATGAGTGCCGTGTTGAGGAAGCTCAAAAGTTTTCGACAAGTGCAACAACGACCAGATACTTAATAAGAAGGTAATGAAAGTCACGCTGCGGAAGCACAACGAAAGCTTGATTTTCGACAAGTGCAACAACGACAAGAGACTGAATAGGAAGTCAATGAATGTCACGCTGCGGAAGCACAACGAAAGCTTGATTTTCGACAAGTGCAACAACGACAAGAGACTGAATATGAAGTCAATAAATGTCACGTTGCGGAAGCACAACGAAAGCTTGATTTTCGACAAGTGCAACAACGACAAGAGACTGAAGAAGAAGCCAACAAACGTCGTGCTGAAGACTTTTGTCACCGTTCTGAGAGAACACTCGTAGTTTGGCATCATTGCAACTTCAACGAGAACAGAGTTGAAACTAAATACAAATTCTACCATCCTCTCATTTTCATAGCTGAGAGATCTTCTGACAAAATATTTAAATATTGCTGTCATAAAGGAACTGATCGTCTTGAAGATGAAAATAAGCCACGACATCAGTTCAATCAACTTTTGGAGTTGTTAAAGAATCCAGATTGTTTTGGCTTCCAAAACTTTATAGTAAACATGAGCCCTTAAATCTTTTTCAGCAGTTTTTTATATTACAACCTTTCAGCTTGGCTACTCAATTTAAATCCTGCGGTTTTTTAATATGATGAATTCTGAAAAAAAAAACACTTCCAAGATATTTGTAATAAAGTTGTGGGAAATAATTTGAAATAATGCGTTATTTCTATAAAAAAAATAGTAAAAGGTTAACGAACCATATTTTTTATTTATTCCTTCGATTGATTAAATTATACGAATTTTGAGAAAATTCCTACGAGATATGATTTTCCATAAATATTTTCGTTTATCAATTTTAAACGAAAACTTTACAAACTTTGATTAAAAACATATTTTATATTGTACTAAGAAAAAAATAGAGAATTTGATCACATAACATAACATATGAGAAATGTTTAAATCGGTTAGGTTTAAGATATTGTGATTGCCATGGTCATACTCGTATACCTCAACCAGCGACTGACGTGGAAAATCCATCTGAAAATCATCAGACATAATGTTTAACCTTTCCCTTCCTGTGCTAAAAAATCCGCGCGTTCCGGTGCTGTGTATTCTATACACATCAATACTCGTACACATGTAAAAATGAGCGATTTAAAATCGGAAAAATAAAAATATTCATAGCCAATCGCTTAAATTAATTAAATTTGAAGTCAAAAGTGATAATAATTTAAATTCAATTGCTGAAAACATGAAAAAAAAACATCGGCCGACGTTCACAAAACGGGCGAAGCGACCACTTTAAACGAGAGCCCGCGAGCTACTGAAGCGAGCGAACCGAGATTCTATTTCTTGTGTTCCCATATACCTAAGTAGAGTGAGAATGAGACGTGAATAGTGTCGCTTCCTCACCCATAGCAGTTTTTTTAGAATTAATATACCTACGTCACACACTGGCACACGTTTGATTGCATTGGTGAATTTATTCCCGATTTTCACAAAATATATCTGATGTGGCCGATAAGTGCTAATTATTATTAATATTATTTTTTTCATTCAATGCGTAAATGTATTACGGAGGAATACCTAAAATCTGAACCCTGTGTTTATTATATTTATAGAGATATTTAAGTGTTTAGAAGCAATGTGTACTAGTTACACATCACAGGGAAGGAAGGGTTAAAAGGGTATCAGGGCTAGCAGCACGATATTCTGACGCAGCTTCCTTTCACCCAAAAATAAGCTACTCCTCTATAAAATGCTTATTCGTCCCAGCTTAGTCTATTTTACATTCGTTTGGGGTAGTGTGAGCATCACGGATCTCTTAAAGTTTCAACGAGTGCAGAATAAAGCATTTAAAATGTCTTTCAACACCCATCCCAGAACACACGCCGAACTACGTGAAAGAAACTCTTCGAAACGACACTCAATTACAACTGGAAACATCACGCGAAATTAAACTCCTCACACAGCATCACTCCAAAAATGTTCATCCCATAATATACCGCACACAATCATAAAAATAAAAATATTGATTTCAAACTTTGTCTCTTTGTATTCAAGTCCCTTAATGAGATGTTCCCATTGTATTTTTTTAATCTGTGTCTGAGGAATGTTCTTTCGGTGGGGAGTAGAACTTTGAGATCGATTGATTCAATAGAGCGGATTATTATGGCAGGCAATACCCCGCCCTATTGACAACCAATTTATTAGATGAAGTAGAAATATACCTCAAAGTTCTACTTCTCTCCATGAAGAAACAACTCTCAGACACATATTTAAAAGACACAATGGATACATCCCATTAAGGGACTTGAATACAAAGATACAAAATTTGAAATCAATCCGTTCATGACACTTCGGTTAATGTAGTCTTTAAGGCTCGATTAACGGGGTCAAAGACAATATTGTCTCCAGGCCACGTTCTTAATATATCCGCATCGCCAATTCGGATACGTTGAAGGACACCACACAAACGAATGACTGAAACATCGATTATCTACACCCAGTACCAACCAATGAAGATTTGTTTTTTTACGAATTAATGACGCTAGTGTAGACTTTTTAGAACTGAACCAATATACGAGTATGTTAGAGTGGGTTTCACTAGAGTTTGCACTGCTTGTCTAGGCTGACCATATTTTGATTTATTTTGTAATATATTATTATGTATTTTTAAATATTGTCTAATACTTTATATTCCAATAAAATACTTACCATAATAATAATATAATATCAGATTATGGTATGTACCTAAAGAAAATTATGAAATCAATGGTCAATATAAAATCTAATTATTTATTCAATAGGCAAAGAAAACACAATTAACACTAATAAATTCTAAGACCAATTAAAAATTACTTATAACTATAGTTCGGAAAATGTAGGATGAGTCCTGTGACAGCTCACAGATTTTCCCCAATACAACCTTATGTAATGTATTTACCTAAATAACTTGCTATTTATTAGAATTGAGACTTATATTAAAGTTGATAAAATAATTAAAATTACTGAACATCGTTACAAGGTTGTATTGGGGCAAATTTGTGAGCTGTCACAGGACTTGTAATATAATATCAGATTATGGTATGTACCTAAAGAAAATTATGAAATCAATGGTCAATATAAAATCTAATTATTTAGTCAATAGGCAAAGAAAACACAATTAACACTAATAAATTCTAAGACCAATTAAAAATGACTGATAACTAAGTATGTATGTATTGTAAAAATAATTAAACGACCCTAACACTGATTAAAAAAAATAATTATTATTATATTCTTCCTCACTAAGTGTTTACATAGATATGCAATGCAAAAGTGGATAGCTTACCACTTCTTTAGTGTGTCCACACAATGCTCTTCCTTTTCCTAGCTTCGTAACTTCAGACATTATGGTCACCGTATTTTTCGTCAAATAAACGGATCACATCAACCAATCACGGCAAAGTTGAATACTAACGGGTCACATCAACCAATCACGGCAAAGATACGTATTAATACATTGATGCATTTTGTATATTACGCACTAAGCTTCTCAATGTATTAAAAAGTGCAAACTCTCATGAAACCCACTCTACAAGAGTCTAGCTAACACAAGAGTTGCCAAACTTTTTTCGGCCGCAGACCCCTTTAAAAAACTTTTATTTACTTTACTTACTCAAATTAATAAGTTTGTATAGTACTCGATATTAAATATTTCACTAGATAACGGTTTTTCATGTCCGCACTTGCTTTGATAAGAGAATGCACAGACATGTTTGAGCTACATGTATTTTCATGCATTCTTACGTGTGACTCTTTTAATAACACATTTTACCTTTTCTTTCACAAGTTTGCTATGTAATCGGTTTTTATCAAAAGAGTGTTTTTTTTTTCAATTATTTTACTTCTTAATTATGTTAGGTACCTATTGGAAACATAGATATTTTTAAGTAACAAACAAATAGCAGTAGTAAGGGGGTATAGTTTTGCTATCGTCAACCCGCAATTTTTTTTAATTGAAACTATCGACCCCTAGAAAAAACAAATCGACCGCAAGGGGTCGATATCGACCACTTTGGGAACTCTTGGTCTAGCAGCTGCATCGAAAACAGACTGGAGTCCAATTTCTTTCTGAGCATGGACTTCCCTCCTATCTTGTGACACGAGAATCCTTCGTATACCAACGCATCATTCTACACACCATATTTTGTGGTTCGCTAGGCTTGTACCACAAAACAACTCTTTTAGCTCAATCACATATGTTTCATCTCTATCAATATTTAAGAATAAACGAAAGAAATATTATTTATCTCAACGGATTCCTCTTCTTTAACTCCCATCTTAATCCATATCCTAATCCCATTAAATAAGATAAGGAAAGCGTTTTAAGTGATCATTAAATTTATCTGAATCCTTGGGCGGGCGCATCTAATCTATGAGATGAGATACCTAGTTTTTTGTGCCAATGAGCGAGGTTTACTGACAAAGAGGTGAGGCTTATAGTAGCTTCCTGACTCTTTACCCCTCACACAAGGGTATCTTTGTTATTTCTCCAGTTCACCATTGGTCTCCGTGACGGACGTTTTAATCTGATGGATGAGTTGCGCCCGATTACGTTAGTACTTTTGATTTCCAGAATATTTTTTTTCTCAATATTTATTATCTGCAAAAGTTCGTATATCTATGTTTGCAGGCCCTAATTCAATTATATTGATCGTTATTTACTATATGAATACAAACATGCACGCATGGTACGTGAAAATTGTTATAAGAATGTTTTCGAAAATATTCAGCGTGATCCTGATCAGGAATAACTTTCTAATCATATTTTGATTACTCCCTTTTGTTTTTGTGAAGACGTTTTATGATCACAAGTGAATTTGAATTTTACATTCTAAATTATGTTTAAAAAAGTGCTAGCATACTCGTAGTGTTCTCTAATGTTAAGTTGTTGCATTTATTTTCGTCACATGAACACCTACCTTATGAAGATATGACAGTTAATTCCACATACTTTTTATTGTGCGAAATATTTTTTACAAGCCTATTGTGGGTGTTAAATTATTGAAAAACATTGTGATGTTACTGAATTGCATTAGTTGTGTTGATAATCTGCCAACAAAAGACTGAGAATTTTGTAAACTAGTTATTTTCTATTTTAAGAAAAACAATATGAGAAAATTTAAAATGTTGTTATTGAAAATTGCAAAGAAATGTACATATGTTATTATGTTTGATTGAAAAGTTCAGTTTGACAAGCTTTCTCTTAAACGTAAGCAGAAATTTTTAATCTCACAGATGAGTTGCCCCCAACGTGTTAGGATTTGTATTACACCCGACGGAGGGATAAATACAGACAATTATTGTGCATAGTGTTGAAGCATGGGAATTGGATCGATTTGGAATAATAAATTTATTACGTGAAGAAGAAATCGGCCTCAAATTTCTTCTTATTTCCATGAAGGAACATCTCTCAGACAGAGATTGGAAATATACAATGGAGATATCCCATTAAGGGACTTGAATACAAAGAGACAATGTCTATCAAATTATGTATCCTTTGAAAGCTCATCCATGAAGTTTGTCATGGAATCAAGTATCATGATAAAACTCAATGTTAAGACAAACATATCATTGAAGGGTTTGAACGTGAATTTTGTAGATTAATACAAGTTATGATTTCTGAAAGCAATTTTAAGCCCAGCTCAAAGCACAGATTTTACCCCAATTTTAAGCTTTGAAATGAGCTCTATATGATTTCTCTGTCGTATTTCATTCAAGATATATTAAGCATCATCTTAACCAAAAACATTTGGATATTATGGCGTTTTAAAAAAAAATATATAATTGTCAAAAAATATTTATTTCATTTTATTTAATCAAGTAATATATTCCGGTAGTACAAACATTTGTCAAAGGCTTTACTTATATACAAATGTTTTTTGATAATACTTTTCAAGAATGGTTGTGTTTAAGTCAGGGGTCACCAAACTTTTTGAGAAACGGGCCGGATTGAAATTTTTAAAAACATTTATTTTATTTATTTAACACTTTTATTGCAATACAATCTGGCGGGCTTATTGCCAGGCGGCAATCTCTTCCAACCAACCAGACAAAAGTAAATGAAGCAAATTACATGGTCGCATAAATCATTCAAATGACTATCCATCCCCACGAAATCCATAAACACATACGTGAGCACATGCCCACGAACCCCCACAAAGACCGACAATCACCCGAACATTATTTTTCATATAAAGTGAGATATCATCAATCAAAAGGAAAGGAAGGGATGCTGGAGAGGAAAGGAAAAAAAAATCAGGAATGAAACACGTTATTTTACTGACTAGAAATTAAGAGTTTTTTCAGTCGCTTCTTAAAGCATGCCAAGGACGGAGGGAGTCTTATATTGGTTTGTAACTGATTCCAGAGTCTCACTGCATGGACAGTAAAGGACGACGTAAAGAAAGAGGAGCGGTGAACTGGAAAGGCCAATAAGCAATCTCTGTTTGAGCGTAGCGCTAATCCATGATTGGAAAGAGGCTGAAAATTTTCGGCGAGATAAGAGGGAGTGGCGGGACAGTTAAGGATATTATACAATAGCCATAGTATGTGAATTTGGCGTCTAAATTATGTGAATTTGGCGTAAAAATCAGGAATGAAACACGTTATTTTACTGACTAGAAATTAAGATTTTTTTCAGTCGCTTCTTAAAGCATGCCAAGGGAGGCCGGACGAAAAATATTCTTATTGAAATCCTATTAGAACATTAGTTAACATTGCATGTGTAAACAAATACAGTTTATATTGGAAGTCTTATACCAAATCACAATAGAAGAATCGTTGTTGTGTAGTCACAACCAAATCATACAATTTTATAAAATTAATATTTCTTATATACTCGTATAATATTTATGAATAAAAGTCGGTGGCCGGATGAAAAAAATTGGAGGGCTGGATCCGGCACGCGGGCTGTAGTTTGATGACCGCTGATTTAAGTGTTCCCTAAAGCTACACACGCCACCCATATCTCTAGCACTAAGAAGCAGACTATTCCATGC
Source organism: Odontocerum albicorne (assembly GCA_949825065.1). Lineage (NCBI taxonomy): Eukaryota > Metazoa > Arthropoda > Insecta > Trichoptera > Odontoceridae > Odontocerum > Odontocerum albicorne. The sequence continues at coordinate 14,069,116 of OX463867.1, forward strand.
CACAGGATTAGTAACATCAAAAGCTCTGTTAACACCCCGCCCTACTGGATAGTTATCATCATTCGTCTGTTTATTACCTGAGAAGCCTTCTCCCAAGGGCATTGGTAAGATGTCAAGGTTAAAACAATATACAACAAGAAAATTCGAGCTTAATCTTTCCCTTCTGGCGCTAAAAAAATCCGCCCGTTCCGGTGCTGTGTATTCAATACACATGTAAAAATGAGCGATTTTAAAATCGGAAAAATAAGAATATTCATAGCCAATCGCTTAAGTTAATTAAATTTAGATGTTAAAAGTGATAATAATTGAAATTTAATTGCTGAAAACATGAAAAAAACAACGGCCGACGTTCACAAAACGGGCGAAGCGACCACCTCAAATGGATACCCGAAAGCTACTGAAGCGAGCGAACTGAGATTCTATTTCTTGCGTTCCCATATACCGAAGAATAGTAAGAATGAGGCGTGAATAGCGTCGCTTCCTCACCCATAGCGATTTTTCAGAATGAATATACCTACGTCACACACTGGCACACGTTTGATTGTATCGGTGAATTTATTCCCGATTTTCACAAAATATCTCTGGTGTGGCCGATAAGTGCTAATTATTATTAATATTATTGTTTTCATTCAATGCGTAAATGTATTACGGAGGAATACCTAAAATCTGACCCCAGTATTTATTATATTTATAGAGATATTAAAGTGTTTAGAAGCAATGTGTACTAGTTACACATCACAGGGAAGGCAGGGTTAATGGGCCGTCGTCATTGCTAGGTCTTGCAGGATATCATCGCCACTGCAATATCAATCTACCTGGAAAGCGAAACCGTGGATTTTTTTTAAGTAAGTGAGCCGTTGTACACTAGCAAACTCACCAACAACACCGTTGTAATGGATCCGATGTCACATCTGAAGTGAGGCTATAAGAGCACACTGGCACGCTTTTTTTACATATGAAATAATACATATGACTGAAGTTATAGTTATTCGATGGGAGTCATTCGATGGGAGTCATTCGATGGGAGTAGCACAGTGCGGGGTTCGAACCGACGACCTTCCGTACGGAAGTTCAGTGTTACCGCGCGGCTATGCCCCTCTGTCCTAAATGTGATGTCTCCATTATATATTTCAAGTATGTGTTCGAGGGATGTTGCTTTGGAGAGGGGAAGGACTTCGAGGTCCATTTTGTTTGCATCGATTCAATAGGCTGACTTTTGACAATGCTGGTCCTGGAATAACTCGCCTCTAAGTATTAAAAGTATAAGTAACGTGTGAAGCTTTAGGAAACACTTTGGAACAACCATTTTCTTATTAAAATGAATGATTATATAAACTTTACTACACCTAAAGCCGAATGTGTTACTATCACATATCGTAAGATCTACAAACGATTCTTTATAATTTCTCTTTCTGTGGTAATTTTATTGCAGTTTTCTAACTTTAAATGCGGTTTTCTTATCATTTGTTTTTATAAACATATTCAGGTGCGAGGGGAGTACCGAATTAAGTGGCAGCAGCCACCACCTTCCTATCCTTACACTCAACTTATATAAGTTTATTGTATTGTATAATATTTTTAATTGGTCAATAATAGTGGGTTTTGGTCCTTAGCTAAAGCGCCCTTGAGGATAGTGTTCTCTTAAAACGGCGCTATACAAATTGCCCTTTTATAATTGTTTCAGATTTTTTACAATAATTTCTCATAAACCAATATTATTAATTATTTTTATATGTCCCTTTGTTTCATTTGTCATCTCTACTGTCACTAGGTTTTAATTCTCATTCATTAGTTTGTATTTTGTAAAGCTTAAAAACTCAAAGCTTATTTTATAAAGCTTAAAAACTTAAAGCTCATTTTGTAAAGCTTAAAAATTCATTTTGTAAAGCTTGTAAAACTTATTTTGTAAAACTTGTGAAGCTTATCTTATAAAGCTTAAAAACTTATTTTTTAAAGCTAGTAAAGCTTATTTTGTAAAGCTTAAAACATAAATCATTATATTGTAAAGCTTATTTTTTTTTCATTGTACGTATTAGGAAAAACTTTGATGTATTCATTATTTTAAATAAGAAAAATAATAGAAATTGATAAAAAAAAACGATTTTTTTATTAACTCGAAAACGAAATTTTTCGAAACTCTTGAAATAAAAATTTTCACATTTTTCTTTTGTACACGTACACGAGAATTTCCACAAAGTATTGATAAAGGAATGGAACGATGAACTATGGAATATAAATGTATATATGCATAGCATTTTAGGGTTAAATCGTGAATTTTGTTGATACAAAAGTCGTTGATAGTTAATAATAGGGGTTCGAATCCCGTGTTAGAGTGCACTTTGAGGAAGGTCTGCTTTTTAAACTGCGTTATATGTATTGTCCTTTCATTATTATTATTATTACCGCTCTTCCTTTTTTACGTCGTCCTTCACTGTTCATGCAGTGAGGAGACTCTGAAACTAGTTACAAACTAATGTTAGACTCGCTCCATCATTAACATGTCTTAAAAGCGACTGAAAAAATCCTAATTTCAAGGCAGTAATAAAATATATATTTAATTCCTGATCAATTCATACGCGACACGGGCTAGTGTATACTTTTTAGAAGTGAATTAGTATGATAATACTCGTATATATGACTATAGTTCGGTAATTCTAGGATGAGTCCTGTGACACCTCACAAAGTTGCCCCAATACAACCTTATGTAATGTATTTACCTTAATAACTTGCTATTTATTAGAATTGAGGCTTATATTAAAGTTGATAAAATATTATCGATTGTCAGGTTGATGAGAACGTGCAACGGGGTTTTGTTTTTGTGTAATCGAAAATCTGAAAGAATTATCGATTTATTTTTTCATGCTAAATATCCTCAGTGAGATACAGGCAAAAGCCTAGTTTACTGGGGATACGACAAATGAAAGGCAACAAACCCAGATCCATTAAAATTGTATGTCCAAATCAAATTACCTGTTGTTTTTTCGCAAATTGTGTATATTTCTTGTCATGTATAATAATAAATAAATAAATAAATAAAATAAATTAAAATTACTGAACATCGTTACAAGGTTGTATTGAACCAAATTTGTGAGCTGTCACAGGGCTAGAATTTCTGAACTATACCATATATCAGCCTAGAAGCTGCATTGCTAATAGATTCGATCTCTGGAACCAGTTACAAACTGATGTTAGACTAGCTTCGTCATTAGCATGTTTTAAAAAGCGACTGAAAAAATTCTTAATTTCTGGTCAGTAATATAACGTGTTTATAGGGTGTGGGCTGAAAAACATCTGGTGTCCCCGTGGCTGGGTTCACCCTATATTGGTGGGATGTATCTTGGCCGAGGGGATGCTATTAGATGAACCCAGACCTTTTGATAGCTTCTGTATTTAATGTATTATCTGCAATTTATGTGTTTTAGAAGTGTTATTTAAATATAATCTGTACATACTATGTTGCTATCAATAAACCTATTATTTATTTATTTATTTCTTGATTTTTCTTCTCTCTTCACCATCTCTTCCTTTTCCTTTAATCTATCACATTTCCATACTTTCATTTTGTATATATATGGATATTGTTCATGAATTTTATACAAGTGAAAAACTAATTCATATTTTTTTTGCGACCATGTAACTACCTTTATTTACTTTTTTCTGATTAGTTGGAAGATATTGATACCTAGCAATAATCAATTGTTTTACAATGAAGAAATTAGTTGAAAGAATTTAACTTAAGAAAGCAAATTAACTTCCCAGTTAATTTGCTTTCTTAAGTTAAGTTCTCATCCTCCCGGATCAAGGTCTGATTATATATGATGGAATGGAAATAGGCTGAACGAGTGGACATATTTAGTATGATTCCCAAGCACCCTTAAGGTAAATCTACTTTCCAAACGGCGTTATATAGGGTCTTTCAAATTGTCTTTTTTTATTATTGGATAAAACACAGATGGCGTCGTGAACTTGCCTGGGTCTTGTGACATTTGAGAAGTGTAATGTATGGCATTTATAAAAATTGAGTCGTATACAATACAACAACGCGTTCAAATTGTTGAATTATTTTATGTATTACAATCTCTGGAAACGGTGATGTTAATTGGTCACCAAGATCATGTGATCTGACACCGTTGGACTATTTTATCTGGGGTTACGTGAAAAGTCAGGTCTATAAGAATGACCCTCGATCAATTCCTGAGCTGAAGGACGAAATTATTCGCGTTATCGGTGAGTTAGAACCGCAATTATGCCAAAATGTCATCGAAAATTTTAACAAAAGAGTGTACATCTGTGGAGCTGCAAGAGGTGGACATTTGGCGGATATTGTTTTTTGTGTTTAAATGTCATATATTATACTTCAATGACTAATAAAAAGTTTTTCGAAATCAAAGCAAATTGTGTGTTTTATTCAAGAATAAAAAAAAATTAAAAAGACCACCCAATTTGAAAGACCCTATATAAGTGTTCTTTTTTTATATAGCGCTGTTTGGCGAATTCCATATGTAAAAACTGTGATTTCATTACAGTTTTTACTCATGGAGTTCGCCCAAAATTAATTTTATAGATTTTTACTAACTAAATAATTATTTGTAAGAATTGTAATCTAGTTATAAGTATGTTAGTACAGTACCCGGCGGTAAGTAATACACATCGGACTTAAGAAAAAGACTGTCGGCCATAATCGGCTAACTTCGGTTTTGTAGAGTGTTATCTCTGTCATTCATACACACGTGTTCCGTCGCGATTTGTCAGTCGTTGTCAAGCGACAGAGATGACGCTCTGCAAAGCCGAAGTTAGCCGATTATGGCCGAGAGTCTCTTTCTTAAGCCCGATGTGTATTACTTACCGACGGGTACTGTACGTAGATGCTAACTATTTCTATGAAATTATATTATATATTAAGGATATTAAAAATAATATGACACGAGAAAATTAAAATGAAGTCAGTTCTAATAGTTGTAATATATAAATTAAATATTTTAAGATATAAATTTTTATGTAGGTATAGCCTTAGGGAAAAGTTTGTATCATATATTGCCTTGTTAGACAAAAAAAAGGAAAATACGTCAGACCACGGCCATGAAAAATTATTTTAAAAAATCCTTAGTAAATTCTTTTACAATAACGAACTATTGACCATGTATTTTTCGTTCGTCTTTTGCGAAACATATTTGATTTACTAAAAGTCATATCTTTACCGCGTCCAATAAACGTTGCGTTTCTCCTTTCTTCGTGGAACTTTTCCACTTATAGATAGATCGTTAATTTTTTTAACCTTAATTAACTAGAATAATCTATTTTTGAAACTCTAAATTAACTAGAATAATCTATTTTTTAAACTTGTTAATCATATAATTGCATAATAACTTTAATTTGGTGGCGAAAATCTTTCTAGTTTGTATAGATTACATATTTATAACATATAAAAAAGCTATATATAGTAATTATAATTTCATTAGAAAATATACTATTTGTTTAAAATAAGTAACAATTTATGAAAAATTAATTAACCGTAACGAGTTACGAAATTTCGTAAGTAAAATAAAGTTAAAGCTCTGTTTTTTACTTACGGTTTTTTCTGAGAATAAGGACGAGGGTTGCAGGAAACTAGGTGCTGACTGTAGCGACGTAAATTCTCCTGATTCAGAAGTCTTCTGCTAATGTAGACTGTTCACCTGAGCAGATCGTTTAACTGACTGACTCGTTTCCCTGCCGCTCGGCCCTTTTATACCTTTTGGCTACCACCTACTCGGGAAACCACCAAGTCGGGGTGACTCGAAAGCTTAATACGGCGCGACTCGGAAAATTGCGTTTATTTTGTACTATCTCCATTTTGTTCTGCGTTAAAAGGAATAGTGAAAAAGTATTATATTAAATTTTATAACACTTTCTTTGGAATAATTACAATGTATAATAGCGTGTTGGTGCCCACTTTGATGTGTATACAAGTGAAACTTAGATTTAAATGCTGGGGAGATGCATACACTAAGAAAAACATTCGTAGTATCAATGCTACAAAATAGAAAATATGAAGACATCAGAAATGATTGCATTGATAAAATGGACGTTTTAAGAAAGATCAAGAAAGGAATTTTCACATGGTTTGGACATGTGAAAATAATGAATTATGAAAGAATGACTAAGCGACTACACACAACGGAAATGCAAGATATGCGTGAAAGAGATACACCATGGCTGGACCGAATTTTTAAACAAGGCAAAATGTGGGGGAGAGAAAGTTGTGATTGGATTGGAAAAGTTTGAAGATTTGTTTTTTTCTACCTACCACGCAAGGGATACGGTGTGATGGTATGTATGTAATACATTTTCGTTGTTTACAACACAACCTGCTGTTTTTTATATTAGGTTAACCATACAAAAGAGGATGATTCCTGCAATCAAATTAAAGATATTATGAATTTATATAAGTCAATTTATGTAAGTCAAGCTACGTTTGGTCAGTGTTATTGTATGGAGTGGAATCATGGACCCTCAAAGTTGGTAGTATGAACCGACTGGAAGCATTCGAAATGTGGATGCACCGGAGAATGCTACGGATACCCTGGACGGATATGGTCAGCAACACGAGGGGTCTTCAAAGAGCGAAAGTTGATAGAGAGTTGCTGACTAATATTAAAATCCGAAAGGTGTCCTATTTGGGTCATGTACTTGGAGGAAAAAAGTATAAATTACTGCACCTGATCATCCAAGGCAAAATAGAGGGTCGAAGAGGTGTTGGCAGGAGGCAAATCTCTTGGCTCCGCAATATACGTGATTGGACTGGTATAAGGAGCGTTGGGGATCTTTTTCGGGCTGCCGGGGACAAAGATGCCTCTCTCAGGTGATAGTCAACGTTGGGGGGGCCTGACATGACACTAGGAAGAAGAAGATACCATAAATTGTTTAAAAAAAGCTTTTAATCATCACAGAATTCATTTTTCACTTAATCTATCATCAAAAAGAGATTAAAATGAATGTCAGATTAAAAAATAATAACTTATGTTATTTACTTACAATTTTATAGAGGCACATCTCCTGGCTCCGCAATATACGTGATTGGACTGGTATAAGGAGCGTTGGGGATCTTTTTCGGGCTGCCGGAGACAAAGATGTCTACTCTCAGGTGATATTCAATGTTTGGGGACCTGACATGACACTGGGAAGAAGAAAATAAGTCAATTTAATAATACAATACCAATATTTAAAAATGGATTTATTATCACGTGAAAATATCTTCCGACTAATCAGGAAATCGTTATAAAGGCAATGAATTAAAATCATACAGGAAACAACCAAGATAACATTTAAACGACGGTTTTCTAAATAAGTTTCACTGGACTATCATTATGTGTTATTATTTGAACATAAAATTTTGGCATTTTATTGCAGTATACCCAATAAGCTTATTTTAATTTGATAATATATTTCAACCAACCACAAAGACGAAAAAAGGTCTTTAATTAATGTTCATGACAGGACCATCAATTATGTCACGTGTTTCTAGTAGGACGCAACAGAGATCGCCCTATCATTCCCATCAATGAGGTTCTGACCAGAGCATGTAGTCCCAATTTTTGGACAAACTAGCATATGTTGTGAGTCCTCTATAGCCCTACAATCACATTCAGTTCTACTTTTCTCCAAGAAACCCCATATTTGCATCTTCACCCTGCATCTTGTCACCCGTACTTGGAGTCTGTCAAGTGGGGCAAGGGAATCAAAAACAACAGAAATTTAATGATGCCCATCTCTTACAACATTGGAAAAAACCAATAACAAAAACCCTTGAAAAAAATTTATTTTAAGGTTCAATTAGGAATTGAATAAAACCCGTCGAATTTGAAGTCAAACGTTTTACAAACTAGGACACAGATTTAGTTGAAATATAACATATGTAGTGAAATCAATTTATAAAATTAAAAAAATATACAATACATAATTTAATAAAATCACATAGGACACAATGATACAATTCAACAAGGACGATATCTCGGAATCCTTAACAAATTTATATCGAGAAAAATGAATAGGAAATGCAATGCGCTATTCATGAAAAAGAACCTTATCGAGTACTCCATAAAGCCATATCATCGTCATTCGGTTGTGGCATATGGAAATTGTTTGTTGATATAATAGGGGTGTTCTGCAGATAAGTAAGTGGCTTCATTAAAATAAAGCCTCTTTTTACACACCGGGAACTGAACTTGGAATTGTGAATGCGTATAGTTCGATATAACATTTTACCTTAGGAGGAGCATGGCCGCTCGATGATGTATTGCACTTCCATGCGGTAGGTCGCCGGTTCAAACACGGCTCCTCTCGAATAATACAGGTATTATTTCCATCTAGTATTCGGGGGTATAGGGACAAAGTTCCTTCTAAGGTGTGTGCGAGTGCGGCCGCACATCTGTTAAAAATTGTCCGCACACATGTTTCCATCTTCCGCACACATCCCAAAGAAAGGAACTTGTAAGCATTCTTTGTTTTGCTTAGTTATATATTTTATTTGATATTTTATGATGGGTTCTCAGATTCCTTTCTTTGAGATACGTGCGGAACATGGAAACACCACATAGAGTCCACGCGCCGTAAAGAAAGAAGACTGCAAAGAATGGAACTTTTAACCATATTTTGTTTTGCGCAATTATATATTTTATTTGATATTTTATGGTAGGTTGTCAGGTTCCTTTCTTTGGGATGTGTGCAGAACATGGAAACACCACATAGAGTCAACGCGCCGTAAGGAAATATATAAACTTTATGTTAAGAATTGCCAATTTACTGGACTGTTTGAAACTGGAGGCCTTAAGTCACTTTATATGTACATACTCGTATACTGCGCTGTAAGTAATTTTCCTTTTCCTGTCGGACGTCAAGTCCGTCGTCCCTTCTATTCTTTTCCCACTCAGGTATGTCGCCACTGAGTGATGTCTTCTTCGTCCCTGAAAGATGTCACGTTAATAAAAAAATAAGAAGATTTTGATCATCTAGTGTAGATGGCGCTGGATGGGAACTTATTTTGTCCCCCATAACAGCGTGGGGGGAGGTAGGATCGAACTGGCCTACTCTCCTCTATGTAATGGAAGCGTGTACACTGAACAAGGAAACATCACGTACGATTGAGGTTTTGAAACGTGAATATTTATTTTTGATGTATTTTACAATATCCAAGTAAAACAGTATTCAATATATAAATTAACACTGAATAAATATTAAAATCTGCCATGATTATAGTTCACAATAATATTTTGGTGACACCTTTGATGTATGCGAATGAAAAATACTGAAAGAAGTCGAATAAATGCAGTGGAAATGCATGCATTGAGAAGAATGTGTGATAATAAGTGACAATGTATGACAAAATATCGAAAGAAGGGATTAGGAGTGTATGTGAACTTAATGAGTAACATCATTCTAAAATGGTTTGGATATGTGAAACGAATGAGTAAAGGAAGCTTAACAAAACAGATATACACTGCGGATGTGAGTGAAGGACCTGCGAAGGTACAGTACCCGGCGGTAAGTATTACACATCGGGCTTAAGAAAGAGACTGTCGGCCATAATCGGCTAACTTCGGCTTTGTGGAGCGTCGTCTCTGTCGCCCTAGAACGGTTGACAACGACTGAAAAATCGCGACGGAACACGTGTACGAATGACAGAGACGACGCTCTATAAAGCCAAAGTTAGCCGATTATGGCCGACAGTCTCTTTCTTAAGCCCGATTTGTATCACTTGCCGCCAGGTACTGTAATTATGGTTGGATCAAGCGAATGCTTTTCTGAAAGAAGTAACATTAAAAAGTCAGAGATGATGTTGTATTAGAAGGTGTATGGATGTGGAAGAGGCCAAGGATATGTGTCGTGTTGGGAAAGTATAGCTATCTTATCTACATTGACAGGCAAATGGCCTGAATGATAGTTTTTATTTAATTTTAGTATTATTTTGTAGATAGAGATAGATAGAGAATTGCTGACTAATATTAAAATCCGAAAGGTATCATATTTGGGTCAAGTACTTAAAGGAGCAAAGTACAAATTACTGCACCTGATCATCCAAGGCAAAATAGAGGATCGAAGAGGTGTTGGCAGGAGGCAAATCTCCTGGCTCCGCAATATACGTGATTGGATTGGCATAAGGGGCGTTGGAGATCTTTTTCGGGCTGCCGGGAACAAAGATGTCTACTCTCAAGTGATATTCAGCGTTGGGGGGACCTGACATGTCACTGAGAAGAAGAAGAAGATTATTTTGTAAATATTGTAAAGAAAATAATTCACACATTATACCGTTAAAAACAAATACACTACAATTTTTGATCTGAAGTTCCTCAACATCAAGAGACGATGAAAAAAACAACAACTTGCTATGCTGTTTGAACTCCAGGCATTAAGCGGCTTTATAAGTATATTTACTGCCCTGCGAATCATTTTCCTTCCCCCGTGATATCGGATCTTTAAATCAGTGCCCCCTTACTATTATTTTCACCCTCAGGAGTTCCACCACCAGAAAATGAAATCCCTTTGGGCAGTACCTTTATCGCGCTTTAAAATATACAGATGTGTGAGACTCTCGCGCGGTAGAAGTGAAACTTCTTAGCTCCTAGGAAAAGTTGATTTTATGCATTGCTTTTTTTCCATTTGTTAACGATTTTTTAAGGATTAGGAAATGGTTATATTAATTAATTAATATAAATAAACTATATTAATTAATTAATTATTAATAAAAAAAATTATTAATTAAAAATAATTATTTATTATTAATTAATTGTTCATTAATTATTATATTTATTAATCATCAATAAATAATTATAATTATTAATTAATATTTATTAATTATTAATTAAATTATTATTATAATTATTAATAATTACTTATATTAAAAATAATTTTAATAAATTAATATTAATATTATATTATTAATTAATATTAATATTATAATTAATTAAGTAATTATTAAAATTAATTGATTAATTATTATTAACAATAATTAATATTAATATTATTATAAATATTAATTATTAATATTAATTACAATAATATTAACAATATTGTAAATAATAATTATTATTATTAATAATTAATGAATTTAATTAAATATGTATTAATTAATTCAATTAAATGTAAATATTTATTAATATAATATAATATTTAATTTTATATTTAATAAATAAATTTATTTTTTAATGTTTCATTTATCAAATTATTCAATTATTTATTTATATTATTATTAATTATAAATTTATACTTAATATTTATTATTTATTAAATTTATTTATTTATGTTATATTACAATAAATAAATATTAAAGATCTTTTGAAATATAACCATTAAAGTCGGAGAAGGGGAAGCGTTTCACTTTTCGTGACGTTCAGGCCAATTTGCCCTACCGCGCCTATACTAGTAGAAGTTTCACTTCAAAAATCAATATCTAGTGTTGGTGCATGGTCGCGCGGTAACGCACTGGACTTCCGTGCGGAGGGTCGTCGGTTCGAACCACGCGCTGTGCTACTCTCTTCGAAAGACACAGATACTTTTTCCGCCTAGTGTTCGATGACATAAGGATACCTATGATTTCGGTCATATATATTCATTAAAAAAAAAGTGTAGACCACGCTAGATGGGGACTAATTTTTTCTCCCATAACAGCGTGTTTGGCGGTGGGATCAAACTGAACTGAACTGAACTGAACTGAACTAGAAAATAAATATATTGTCAAGATGATATTTCTTAAAATACAACCACAATGACATCTCATCAGTCTTCCGTATAAATTAAACTTAAAACTCTTCCTTTTCTTTACATTAACTTAACTTTAGCTTAACCAGTTAAGAACAACAGTTAAATGGCATCTTTCGAAGCACGTGTTAACACCTTGTTTAGTTAACGACGTAACATTTATTCCCTTTGTACTTAGCCAACATCATACAGATGTAAAAGGAAGGGAAATGGTTTTTAATGGGTTTAGTAAAACGCCTTCCTAAAATGGGTTTAATACCCTTCTCAACTAAGTTTATTGGATTTTTATAGTTTCACTTGAATCAGGGGGAACAACAGTTTGTCATCATCCATTGAATTATAAATAATTTAAACAATATTTATGATAATATAATATATATAAACATCACACAATACACCTCACTACACGTGAAGCCGAACGTGTTACTATCACATATCGGAAAATCTATAAAAAAAAATTGTAGTTCGATTTCCTGCGGTTTTTCACCAATGATGTTTTTCTGCACACACGCAAATGCAGGCAAGGAAGTAAAAATAATTTAATGACCGCAGCCACTCCCTTCATATCCTTACCCATCCTTGCTGGACCATCATAGTTGAGGATTCTCTCGCCATTCCAACGTCAATTCAATCAGAAATCGAAAAAGTGTTACGAGTATATAGTTTTTTTTTAAACAGTGGTGAAAATATGTTGAAAAAAGGAAATGTTAAAAGTCGAATAAATCGTAGAAGCTGTATGAGAAAGTGTATGGAAGTAGTAGCGGCAAAAAACGTGTATCGTTATCGAAAAATCTGCCGTTCTGTCCTTTCTGCATAACCCCGACTGGAAAACGACGTAATGTATGTATATATGTATATCTTGAGCAAAATACTCGTTATTTGCAGTTAATATAAGACAGTAGTTGATACGACATAAGCTTATTACTCTAAACTCATAACTTACGAGTATAAGTATTGAGTAATGTGAGAGCTTTCTTCGGAATGAGGCATTAATCTAAAGTGCACTCTTAAATCCACTTCTGGTGGGATCTGTCTGGGATGTTCTTGCACGAACGTTTGAACCCTGGACGTTTCGTCGCTGACGCATTTCATCGAAGAAAAAAAACCATTAATCGATATGATATCCGAATTGATTATGCAGGCATGATAAAGAGTGTAGCCGGTATACAATATTGCCCTCAGTCCCATTGATCGAACCTTATTGTGTAGAACCATTGGAATAGGCACATAACTGGTTGGTCTTAATCGCACGTTTTAGGAATGATACAACACGTTAATGTGCAACAATGAGATGCAGTATGAGGCAGGTACAAATAGTGCAACCGCACATGAGATCACTCTTAGCGAGGGCTCACATTCATAGCACAAAAAAAAACAAGTTTTACCAACATACCTCGGTGACGACTTCCATGCCCTAGTTGATAAGACACTTGTCTCTCAACCCGGAGGTGGTTGGTTCAATTCCCATCGAGCCAACCACCTCCTGTGTTGGTTGGAAGATATTGCCACATGACAATAAACACTCCAGGTTTTACTGTACACAACGAAATTGTAATACAATACAATATATTCGGTCTCAGCCTATTCCAAAATCGTAATTTATTTAACACTTCATTGTAAAACAAGCTGGCAGGCTTATTACTTGGCCGCAATCTCTTCCAGCTTACCGGACAAAAGAGAGTTACATGGTCGCAAAAATACTTTAATCATAATTTACTTGTACGATATTTGTGATAAATATACATAGTAAAAATATTAAAATGACATTCTTGGTAACATTATTGACTTCCGCTCATAAATTTCGGGTTCGATTCCCGATGATACCCAACAAAAAAAGGACGCCAGTCTATTAAAACAGTTCGTCTTGTAACAATACTCGCACACGCCGAGCGGTTATGTTGCCAACACGTTCAATGACGAACCGCGAGTTTAACCCTTTTTTCCCTGTGATGTGTAACTAGTACACATTGCTTCTAAAAACTTTAATATCTCTATAAATATAATAAATACTGGGTTCAGATTTTAGATATTCCTCCGTAATACATTTACGCATTGAATGAAAAAATAATATTAATAATAATTAGCACTTATCGGTCACATCAGAGATATTTTGTGAAAATCGGGAATAAATTCACCGATACAATCAAACGTGTGCCAGTGTGTGACGTAGGTATATTCATTCTAAAAAAACCACTATGGGTGAGGAAACGGCGCTATTCACGTCTCACTCTACTTCGGTATATGCGAACCCAAGAAATAGAATCTCAGTTCGCATTTGTTTCTTCCTTCAAGGCATAACATACACAGTGTTAGTGTTCCGAGTCCCGTCTCAGTAGCTCTCGGGCATCCATATGAGGTAGTCTCTGCGCCCGTTTTGTGAACGTCGGCCGATGTTTTTTCATGTTTTCAGCAATTAAATTCCAATTATTATCACTTTTGACTTCAAATTTAATTAATTTAAGCGATTGGCTATGAATATTCTTATTTTTTCCGGTTTTACATGTGTATTGATGTTTATTGAATACACAGCACCGGAACCCGCGATTTTTTTTAGCAACGGAAGGGAAAGGTTAATATAATATGTACGAGTATATGCACCCAGCAATCTACTCCTTAGAAACTTTGGCTCAATTCGATACGAATAAACAAGACGGAAATGTCAATATATTGCCGCTTGAGGATGGACCACTGCGTTGTGGCTAGTCAGGTTTACAGAATAGTGAGTGTGGTTTGGATGATGAAACTAAAGATAATGTATTTGTTACGTGACACATTTAATTTACTTAATGCCATATATTTGCCGCGTCCTATGAATATTGCATTTTTCGTTTCTCTGACGAACTTTTCCAAGTACAGTTTAACATTTTTTAACCGTCCAATCAGTTTAAGCAATGTGTGCTTTAAGTCAGATAAATGGGGTAGAAATGATAGCACAGCCTTAATAAATCCACCTTAACAAATCCTCTAATTTATTCTGAAATGACTAAGCATTGTCACCGTGAAAATCATACATTTTCTATCGATGATGTCAAATTCTTACATATCAGTAGTAACGGAAATAAATTGGACAGATTAGTAGCCCTAGAAATTTCTAATTCAGTGCATCGAGGTGAACATCTGGCAAACACATATATTCCCAAGATCTCACCGGTGCTTGCTGAAGTTGTATTCTGCCTCCCTCCACCCACAATCCCCAACCCGATTTTTTTACAGTTAGAAGTGCGTTGTCGATACCAGTTCGAACATAATTCAGTCTTGTTTGTGCTCCTCTGATGATGAGGTTAAAACTTTGAAACCGATTAGGTTATACCGTGGAAACAATACAACACAATAAATTATTCCTGTAAATTTTTCATTTTTCATTCTTTCCACGTGACCGAAGCATCTCAATGCTTCCTTATTTAAATTAAGCTGTCACTGATTGTCATTCTTTATTCCATCATACATTGTTTTCCCACATATTCAACGCTGTAATATTATATATTATTTATAGTTAAAGCATTAACATTGTGGAGTTTTAAAGACGTTGTAATTTGTTTTATCAAACACTGTTTATTCCACTTTTTGTAACGGTTCCGCTGCTCGCCGAAATTGTCTCCTCCCTCCCTCCCTCCATCCCCCAGTCCTCAACCCGAATGTTTACCGTAGAAGTGTGTACCATATGTCGGTACCAGTTTGAACATAATTCAGTCTTGTTTGTGCTCTCCTGATGATGAGATGATGCCTTGAAACCGGTAGGGTTATACCTTTACAAAAAGTGGAATGAACAGTGTTTGATAGAACAAATTACAAACAAGAAATATGTTAAAGAGGTCTTAAGTGAAAACAAGACGGGAATCCTTTTTAAAAATCTGGGCTCCAGCGGGATTTGAACCCTGAAACTCTGGGCTGGGAGACAGGTGTCTTATCAACGCGAGGTCGTTAAGTCACGGAGGTCGTCTAATAGCGCAAAAGGTGCGAAAGTTTAAGAATACCTAGGAAATTGTGGTATGCACAAATGAATCAAATTTGGAAAGAGTGAAAAGTCATTATTGAAGGATAGTATGCGTGACGAAGAAGAAACGAGAGACATGTACAGTACCGTCGGTAAGTAATACTCATCGGGCTTAAGAAAGAGACTGTCGGCCATAATCGGTTAACTTCGGCTTTGTAGAGCGTCGTCTCTGTCATTCGTACACGTGTTCCGTCGCGATTTCTCAGTCGTTGTCAAGCGTTCTAGGGACAGAGGCGACGCTCTACAAAGCCAAAGTTAGCCGATTATGGCCGAAAGTCTCTTTCTTAGCCCGATGTGTATTACTTACCGCCGGGTACTGTACTAAGGTAGAATGAAGTGAAGATCTATTCTCTCTATCTAACTTAATATCTACATGGCGTAATGCTGATGATGACGATGATTTTATTGCCATGTGGACATTTCTTCCAAGTAACTAGAAATATGTAAAACATACCTTAAGTGATAATCTTTATAGAAACCTTTTTATTTTTTTAGATACCAACAGGAAGCAAACCCGCAGCTTCCGAATTGTAAGCAAGGCGTTTTACTAAACAAATCACGAATAATGTATGGTTTATAATTTAAAGTCTATCTCTCTCCCATTTAAAAAAAATACCACAGTGCGCTCTTTCCTGCTATTTCCCATTGTAACATTTTTATTACAAATTCAGTAATACCCCTTATCCACGGTTTCGTTACCCGTGGTTTTTCTTTCCGCGGTTCTAATTACTCTTATATGTACCTAATAAATATAGCCGTGCAAGGCATCACTCTCTGTTCTACATACCAACTTACAGGACGAATATCATGGCTAAACACTCAGTCACGCGTGGTATATAGATATTGAACCAACTGAATGACACTGTGGATATAGTCTCGGCACCGCCTAGCAGTATGAGAAGAATCCTGGCTGATATTCTTCCTAACGAATAAGCTAACTCTGGTATATAGATATTGAACCAACTGAATGACACTGTGGATATAGTCTCGGCACCGCCTAGCAGTATGAGAAGAATCCTGGCTGATATTCTTCCTAACGAATAAGCTAACTCTGGTATAAAGATATTGAACCAACTGAGTGCCACTGTGGATATAGTCTCGGCACCGCCTAGCAGTATGAGAAGAATCCTGGCTGATATTCTTCCTAACGAATAAGCTAACTCTGGTATAGAGATATTGAACCAACTGAATGCCACTGTGGATATAGTCTCGGCACCGCCTAGCAGTATGAGAAGAATCCTGGCTGATATTCTTCCTAACGAATAAGCTAACTCTGGTATAGAGATATTGAACCAACTGAGTGCCACTGTGGATATAGTCTCGGCACCGCCTAGCAGTATGAGAAGAATCCTGGCTGATATTCTTCCTAACGAAAAAGCTAACTCTAGAAGCAGACCCTCTTTGTATAACAGGAGAAATCCGTGCAAAGTGGATAAAAAAAGGTCATTAGTAAGCTAACGCTAAATAATTAATATTACTTCATCTATCGCATCATCACAAGAATAAGGGTAAGTACAGGACAATGCAGAGTTTTTGGAGTTAGTTTATTGACCTATAAGGAGTGCCTGAAAAGGCACTTCCGAATATCTGAACTTTGAAATGGGATCCCGCGTGTCTTTCAAGGACTTTTAAACTACATTTTAATTGATTATTGTAGTTTTTTTTACATCTGTTTTTGTGATTTGTTCCTTATATGGTGTATCGGACGTGTGCCGTCGCCCGTGTGTGTGTGTATGTGATATGAAAAAGACACTGTGTGTAGATCTGTATTATTGAACTTGTATGCTATTCTTGCTCTTGTATATTCATATGGTCTTGTATTCCATACGCTATATTGTGTTGTAGTGGTATGTAAATATCTAATGTCCCTGTGTTTGTATATGTAAATGTTCGTAATTCAAATGTTCCTGTATATAAATCTGTTATGTTAAACCCTCGTATTTCCATATGCTATATTATGTCATATTGGTATGTGTTAAATATGTATGTCTGTTTGACTCCGATCGTATTCGCGACCGCATTGGAATTATGTGACTTGCGAAGCTGTGCGATCGGAGTAGGTCCGGATTCAGTCGGCGTAAGCATGGCTCAGACCCCGAAAGTTGTCATATTTCGCGGACAATGGGCGCTGCTTACGGCCGACTGACCATTAATATAGAAGGGACCCCAAATTTGTAAATCACTTCTCACTGTACTTCAGTTCTGTTCATTGAAATATATTCTCAGTAATACCGAATTTACCATGTTTTTACTTGAGACCCGCTACACTACATCAAGCTGCCCTGAGAGGAATCTCTCTCTACTCTTCTTCTTCTGCTGGATCTTCGAAACGGAATTCGCGACCTCGATTCTCGGAGCGCGACGCGGCAACCAACAGCCTATATACAGTCTTTGTACCTGTCCGGTACATATGGAAGGATATTTCTCCTTCCACATAAGGATTGTATTTCCAATAAAAGTGTTCAATAAATCATAGTATAAATATACCAAAACCCATACGATGGTTGTCAATACAAACGTGCGCTCTGCTCTGCGCGAACCAATCGTGTGGCATTCTAAAACTAATACCACAACATAAGTTGTGTAATACAGAGAGTGTTACGCACACTATTGCAAAATGACTCTTCTGCTGAATGATCTATATGTATATTTCTCCGTCCTTGGCATGCTTTAAGAAGCGACCGAAAAAACTCTTAATTTCTAGTTAGTAAAATAACGCATTTCATTCCCGATTTACCTTTCCTCACCACCATCCCTTCCTTTCCCTTTGATTGATGATATCTCACTTTATATGAAAATGAATGTTCGGCTGATTGTCCGTCTTTGTAGGGTTTGTGGGCATATGCTCACGTATATGATATGTGCATGGATTTCGTGGGGATGGATAGTCATTTGAATGTTTTATGCGACCATGTAACTTTCTTTATTTTCTTTCGTCTGGTCGGTTAGAAGAAATTGCCACCTGGTAATTAGCCCGTCAGATTGTATTTCCAATAAAAGTGTTCAATAAATCATAGTATAAATAGGCCAAAACCCATATGATAGTTGTCGCCAAAGAAAGAATACGAGAAGTGAATTTTGAATACAAGAGAGCGAAAGAGGAATACTTGGATTCTCTCCGAAAGTAATTCTAAATTTGAAACTCGGTGGGTCCGTGATACTGAACGAATTTTAAATATGTAGCTTACAATTTTTGAACCGGTGTAAAAGGGAACGGTGTATACATGATATATCGATCGTCTAGTTCATTACTCAGACAACTCCAAATAACCTGTTTTGCGATAATGAAAAAAGCAATATTATAATCGTCACCATAAATCAAATACTATAAATTTTTGCCCGAGTTTTATATATTTTATCAATAGATGTTGATAAAATCTATTGATAAAATATATAAAACTCGGGCAAAAATAAATAGTATTTGATTTATGGTGACGATTATAATATTGCTTTTCTCATTATCTCAAAACAGGTTATTTGGAGTTGTCTGAGTAATGAACTGGACGATCGATATATAAACAAATTTTACATTTATGACTATATATTTTCATAAATGTAGAATTTGTTTTAGTTCCGTGAATATTTCAAGGGTTGCAACTAGTCATAGTATAAATATGCCAAAACCCATACGATGGTTGTCGCCAAGGAAAGAATACGAGAATTGAATTTTGAATACAAGAGAGCGAGAGAGGAATACTTGGATTCTCTCCGAAAGTAATTCGAAATTTGAATCTCGGTGGGTCCGTGATACTGAACGAATTTTAAATACCTAGCTAACAATTTTTGAACCGGTGTAAAAGGGGACGATGTATATTAAGATTATACAAAATTATACAGTCTTGATACATTAAGTATTGTGGGGAATTGTTTTGTTTTTTATTGTGCTTGGGATATGAACATTTTGATTTTTTGTTTATTTTTATTTATATTCCCCTTTAGTACTGATGTCAAGACGCCTGGTGTGGCACAGTGCTGGCTGTGCGCATTGGAACGGCCCCGTATTATATTGGTAACATCTGATTTTGCACGGTTGTACGCACCTTTTTTTCTGATTGTTTTTGTTGTAATTGTTTGGAATGTGTCCCCCGTGGATAAAGGGGGACTACTGTATAATTCTTCTATTTTATTATTAATTATTGTTGTTAATCTCTTACTGTGCCTAATTTATACATAAAACTTTACCCTAGGTATAGATCATTCAGCCAGGAGACTCATTTTGCAATAGTGTGAGTAACAGTGCGTTCACAAAAACTTGTCACTTTATTTTTTTTATGAATCAGTTACAAACCAATGTTAGACCGTCCTTGACATGCTTTAAGAAGTGACTGAATTTTTTTTTATTTCTAGTCAGTAATATAACGTGTGTCTATATCCGAGGCCCTATTCAAACGGGACAGCCCGTGAAACAAAGGAAGAGTACTTGACAGGTTCCCTGTCGTGGATTGCTTATATCGCGACATTGCAAAAGCATTCGATAGGGGTAAATCATCGAATTATACTAACAAAAACGGATCAACGTGGTATAGATCGTTCAGCCAGAAAAGTCGTTATGCAATAGTGTGAGCAACAGTGCGTTTACAAAAACTTATCACTTTATTTTTTTAATGAAGTAAAAAGCAAAAAAATATAAAAATAATATTTTATATTCCAACATTGAAATGAGCACACACGTTTTGTCAATTAAAAATGCTGTCAGCTTAAATTGTAATTATCGTAAAAATAAAATGAAAGTAAGTTCATTTAACATATTAATTGTTTAGGCATGGCAGATTCTACCTATAGGAAACATTAAATAACAATAATGGAATTTTTCAAGATTAAAAATAAATATAAGTACAAGTATTATAAAGTAAAAATGTTGGTCAGCTTTAATAAGATTATAGCACATAAAAATACAATTATTATTGTATGTAAGATTATTTAACATATTAATATTAGTATCATAATTACATAATTACAATGCCAAATAATAAAGTTTTAAAATAATAGTGGATGGGATGGAGTGATACTAAATTCGAGGAAACTTTAAGTTATAACAAAGTACATTCTAAGTTTTCGAAAAATGTTGAATTATAGATAACATTAGACAAAAATCGCACTCCTAATTTCGACATAGTAGTGTTTTTCTAAACACCGAGTATTTTAACAACAATACAAACGTGCGCTCTGCGCGAACCAATCGTGTGGCATTCTAAAACCAATATCACTACATAAGTTGTGTAATACAGAGAGTGTTACTCACACTATTGCAAAATGAGTCTTCTAGCTGAATGATCTATATGTATAGTACGAGTATATATATAGAATTCGGCACTATCCGCGGTTTCAGACATCCACTTGGGTGGTGTTGGAACGTATACCCCGCGGTTAAGGGGGGACTACTGTACTTTCATTCCCATGAGATTCAATCCCAAACTGTTAAATTCCAAGACATCCCCTCATGGATACATTTCATTTTAAATGTTGCTTTACACTTTTCGGTTATAATTTTTCTGAATAATAGAGGTATTACTTATGATTACCGCTCTCCAAGAATTTTTCAATAGCTTAATTGTTGAATAAAGTTCGTTTTAATTTTTTAATTCGGTAGGTTATTAAAAAATATATCTAATGAAATTTCAAAATGCAGCGTTTTTTTGGTTTACTTAAGGGAGTATTTTTTTTAACCTGGCGAGTTTATTGCCATGTGGCAATCTCTTCCAACCAACCAGAAAGATGTTTTTTTATAGGTCCTAAGTGTTAACCAGACAGGAATCCTATTCTAAAAAATCTGGGTTCCAGCGAGGATCGAACCCACAACCTCCGGATCGGCCGACAAGTATCTTACCACCAGTATTACACTCTAGAGGCGTGAATTTCGGACGTTTTTTCAGACTAAATAAAATAAAACAAAAAATATGTTTAGTATACATTTTTTACAGTATGTTTAATGATGATTCAAGATTATAAAAAAAAAATTGAAAAAAAAAATTCGTAAAATGGTGGCTGTCTGAAAAAAAATCAAATTTTTTTTTCCCTTTTTTTTTAATTTTAAAAAAATTGTAAAAAAAATAGTTTTGAATTTTCCAAGGTAGAAACGATATAAAAATATTTATCAAAGTTTCATACCAAATTTGAAGGTCATCGATTGGATAGAACTTGAGATTTTA
Source organism: Odontocerum albicorne (assembly GCA_949825065.1). Classification (NCBI taxonomy): domain Eukaryota; kingdom Metazoa; phylum Arthropoda; class Insecta; order Trichoptera; family Odontoceridae; genus Odontocerum; species Odontocerum albicorne. The sequence goes on from OX463867.1 coordinate 14,090,992, forward strand.
TGTCGACCAGGTCGAAAAAAGTAGTTTCGAGAAAAACGCGTTTTAAAGTTTTGAGATTATTGTCCGAGTCATTCCGGTGCGGCGTAATTGCTGCCTCATTTATAGCTATAACTTCGTAAATATTAAGAATTTAAACATTTCCTTTTGAGAGCATATTCTTAAAGGTCTAAACTTTAAGAATATGTAAAAAAAAACGGTTTTTCAAATTTCTAGAGTATAATACCCTCTTAAGTCATAAGTTAGATGAAGATGAGCACTGTTCCGGGATGTCGGACCTTAAGTCCGTCGTCACTACTATTATTTTCCCACTCAGGTGTGTCACGACCGGAGAAGGAGTCCTTTTGGGCAGTTCTTTCTTCGTTACTATGTGATGCCACGCTCACAATATCTAAAGAAGATTCTGATTATTTAGTGTTGGATGATACGGTTGTTTAGGCAGACAGTATTGACGGCCTTCAAACGCTTATAGATAGAATTAATGGAGCCGGTGTGAGGCTGGGGCTGAACATGGACATGAGTAAAACTAAGTTCATGGTGTTTGGCCGGCAGGATCACGCAGGAACACGTCTTACATTGAACGGTGTTGATATAGAGAGAGTGGAAACATTTAAATACCTCGGAAGTGTCCTAGTGGAAGACCTCGACCCAGAAACCGAAGTCAAGTGCAGAATGAAATCATCTTGTCCGGCTTTTAATAAAATGAGAAGCGTATTCTGCGATGATAATCTAAACTTGAAACTTCGACAATGGTTAGTTAAATGCTATGTTTGGTCAGTGTTATTACATGGAGAGGAATCGTGGACCCTCAAAGTTGGTAGTATGAACCGACTGGAAGCATTCGAAATGTGGATACACCGGAGAATGCTACGGATACCCTGGACGAATATGGTCAGCAACACGAGGGTTCTTCAAAAAGCCAAAGCCGATAGAGAGTTGCTGATTAATATTAAAATCCGAAAGGTGTCCTATTCGGGTCATGTACTTAGAGGAGAAAAGTACAAATTACTGCACCTGATCATCCAAGGCAAAATAGAGTGTCGAAGAGATGTTGGCAGGAGGCAAATCTCCTGGCTCCGCAATATACGTGATTGGACTGGTATAAAGAGCGTTGGGGATCTTTTTCGGGCTGCCAGGGACAAAGATGTCTACTCTCAGGTGATATTCAACGTTGGGGGGACCTGACATGACACTAGGAAGAAGAATTGTAGATTGTGTTAAATGCAGTCAACTTTCAGAAATAATTAATTTCAACACGATACATATAAAAAGATTGACAGTTATTTTAAAAACTACTGTAACAAAATCATCTGGTGTCAGAATGATGAAACTCTTTTGAAAGTGGTTTCAGAATTGAACTTCAGTTGAAGAAAATTGGAGTAAATATTTATATGAGTCAACTACGCCATTGTCTAAGAGCGAGATAAATAAACCCACTGTACCACGCCCGAGTACCACACACACTGATTACATACAGTATTGTCCAAATTAAATATTGGACCTTTTATTTTAATCATGCCCACGTTTCTTTTAATTCACATATCGCCCGCCGTTTGTCGGACAAGTGGATTCAAGTAATATCGAGCTGTACAATTATATTTAACGAAGATAATGTGTATACTGTGAAGATACGCGAATATTCCTTAATATTACGATATCCTGTAATTTATCGTGGATGGAAGAAACCTACGCTTGTATTGGTTTGTTGTGTGTAAGCCGGTGCACTTCAGCAAGCAATATGGGGCCCGTTATTCAACAAATCAGACTTAAGGGGGTATTCTATTCTAGAAATTTGAAAAAATCTTTTTTTTTGCATATTCTTAAAGTTTAGACCTTTAAGAATATGTTCTCAAAAGGGAATTTTTAAATTCTCAATATTTACGAAGTTATAGCTATAAATGAGGCAGCAATTACGCCGCACCGGAATGACTCGGATAATAATCTCAAAACTTTAAACGCGTTTGTCTCGAAACTACTTTTTTCGACCTGGTCGACATAAAATCTCCAATTCTATCCAACCGATTGCCTTCAAATTTAATATAAAACTTTGATAAATGTTTTTATATCGTCCCTACTTAGGAAAATTCAAAACTATCTTTTTCTCTATTTTTTTTAAATTTGAAAAAAGGGCAAAAAATTGAATTTATTTTTAGACAGCCGCCATTTTTTGATTCTTTTCTCTTTGGTACCAACTATAACGATATTATTTTTTATTAAGAAACTGTGTATAATTTTGGTTTCAAATTTACGAAAGGGTTCCAATCATGTCGACCAGTTTACCCCTTATTTTTTTTACAAGATATAACAGCTGATAACTCGAATTTAAAAAAAAATCTAAATTTTTTTTGTACATTATCAAATCATCAATAAACAAACTATTAAAAATGTATACAAAAAATATTTTTTTTAAATTTTCATTTAGTCTGAAAAAACACCCGAACCCCCTTAAGTTCACATTCATTCACTATAGTTCGGAAATTCTAGGATGAGTCCTGTGACAACTCACAAATTTGCCCCAATACAACCTTATGTAATGTATTTACCTAAATAACTTGCTATTTATTAGAATTGAGGCTTGTATTCAAGTTAATAAAATAATTAAAATTACTGAACATCGTTACAAGGTTGTATTGGGGCTAATTTATGAGCTGTCACAGGACTCATCCTAGAATTTCCGAACTATAATCATTTCATTCTGTATTCTATCTTACATTATCAACCCACGTATTATTTTAAGGACTTGTAGCGATCGTGCGTGCGGTCACTGAACCCACTGAGGCGATCTTTGCCCGCTCGATCATTGAACTCGCTCTGCAAGGAATGCGAGACGGCGCTGGGCGAAGGTCGCCGCGCAATCATTGAAACAGCGAGAGTGAGACGCCGACATATTTCTTGCCTCTCCTACATACCGTAGTATGAAATGTATATGGAACAAGTGACAATAACCATGTGTCCGGAGAAGCGAGACGGTGACATGTTCTGCCCCGTTCTATACATTATAAATACATACGCTCTCAATAAACTTTCTCTCTTTGCTTATCTTGATCTCGACGACTTTTATTCTAAGAACCTCATCCTTCTATGCGAAACACTAGTCCCTAAATACTTAATTCCTCGATTTACTTAAATTCTTCGTGCAAAATTCTAGCATTACGATACAATTTCGAGTATCAAAAAAATGCGAAGTGGATTGAAATTAATATTATATTTCAAGACTCGTTCAAAATCACGACAACCTTTCCCAGTGCCCGGATTGTTTTTCAGGAATTCTAATTTTTTAAGGGTTTACTAAAATTATCGTAGCTAAGTAAATGTTAAGAATATTTTAACAAGACTTTGTATATTTGTTAAAGATAAAGGGTTAAATTTCAAATTGAGCGGTTTTTTTAATTCTTGAAAAAAACATACAATTTGCTTTGATTTCAATTTTTTTTTATTGGTCATTGAAGTATAATGTATGACATTTAAATACAAAAAAAAAACAATTTCGCCGAATGTCCACCTCTTGCAGTTCCACAGATGTCCACTCTTTTGTCAAAATTTTCAATGACATTTTGGCATAATTGCGGTTCTAACTCACCGATAACGCGAATAATTTAGTCCTTCAGCTCAGGAATTGATCGGAGGTCATTCTTATAGACCTGGCTTTTCACGTAACCCCAGAGAAAATAGTCCAACGATGTCAGATCACATGATCTTGGTGGGCAATTAACATCAACGTTTCCGGAGATTACAATACATAAAATAATTCAACAATTTGAACGCGTTGTTGTATTGTGTGCGACTCCATTTTTATAAATATCATACATTACACTTCTCAAATGTCACAAAACCCAGGCAAGTTCGCGACGTATCTGTGTTTTATTCTTGTTCTTCCCAGTGTCATGTCAGGTCCCCCCAACGTCGAATATCACTTGAGAGTAGACATCTTTGTCCCCGGCAACCCGAAAGAGATCCCCAACGCCCCTTATACCAGTCCAATCACGTATATTGCGGAGCCAAGAGATTTGCCTCCTGCCAACACCTCTTCGACCCTCTATCTTGCCTTGGATGATCAGGTGCAGTAATTTGTACTTTGCTCCTCTAAGCACATGATATATGTATTTTTGTGATTTTTTCCCCGTGCTGAAGAGGATTTGTAAAGTTACACCTGTCTGATTCCGTCTTTTAAACTTTGTTTTCAAATTGTGTTTCAATTGAAGTCTTTCTTTAGTTTGTATTTTTTGCAGTGCGGGCTGTGCACCTGTGGACGATCCCGTGTTGTCTTAGTAACATGTGATTTTGTACAATTTGATACCTGGTTCTTTCTGATTATTTTAATTGTAATTGTGTAAAATTGTTTTGATATATTCTGTCCTACTTAATGCGTTGTGCACTCACTACTGCCTCTTTTATATTTCATTATTTTTGTTATAAGGTACATTGTACTGTTCATTTATATAAATAAAAATAAACATGATTTGTTATGTGAAATGTTCTAAGGGAAGAAATCCCGCTAGGAATCGGACCAGGGATGCCCGCTTTCATAGCGTAAATGCAAACCGTTAGACCACAGCCGCCGACAATATGTTATATTTAAACATGTCTAAAATTGGATTATTTCATGATATTTTCGTTTAAAACTCTTTAAATAAACTGGGGGCGTTCTTTGGATATAATCTGGAATCGAACCCAAAACTCCCGGGCTGAAGTCATCGGAGGTTGTAACTTTGTTGTAACGACGAGGCGTAGTTGATAATTACTGTACTGAATTACACTGTCGTTATATACCAAGAGTTTCCAAAGTGGTCGATAGTTTCAAGAAAAAAAATTAGGAGTCGGCGACAGCAAAAATAGACCTTCCCTTACTATTGTTATTTGTTTGTTACTTCAAAATATCTATGATTCCAATGGGTGCCTAATTAAGAAGTAAAAAAATATAAAAAAAACACTTTTTTGATTAAAACACATTACATAGCAAACTTGTTAACGAAAATGTAAAATGTGTCATTAAAAGAGTCACACGTAAGAATGCATGAAAACACTCTTACATGTAGCTCAAACATGTCTGTGCATTCTCTTATCGAACGTATCAAAGCATGTGCGGACATGAAAATTCGTTGCATGTTATCTAGTGAAATATTTAATATCGAGTACTGTACAAACTTAATCATTTGAGTAAGTAAAGTAAATGACTAGGGGGGGGAGACGATTTTTTTAAAGGAGTCTGCGGCCGAAAAAAGTTGAGGAACTCTTATTGTATACCTACCATCTTTATCCCTTTATTATTTGTTATTACTAGTTCGAATCCCAATTCAGTGCCCTCTTGAAGAGATTCTGCTCTTTAAAAGGCACTATATAAATTGTTCTTGAGTTATTATCATAGCGAAATAAAGGTACACAGGAGTATCGCTGGCAAAACCCTTCGTGATAGAGTACGAAACACAGAAATCCGAAGGATGTGCGAAGTTGAAGATATTGTCAGATGGGGACGACAGAGAAGAAGGTTCTGGAACGAGCATGTATCCAGAATGGCGGAACCAAGAACCGTAAAAATGGCCAGGGACAGTATCCCCCGAGCAAGCAGACCTCCAGGACGACCTCCCAAAAGATGGAAAGACAGCTGGCAGTCGACGTCACAAGAGGGAAACGATGATGCAGGACTAACAGGCAAACATGCCTAAAATAATAAGAAGAAGAATATTAAACCTTCATGAATAATATGGTTTAAGCAGTCTTCATCGAAGTCCACTGGTCGTCCGGAACGCTGCATGTCTTTCAGGTCGAAATTACCGTCTTTGAAACGCAAAAACCATCGACGAGCTGTCCTTTCATTCATAGCATCTTCACCGTACACTTCACAAATATAGACAGTATCCCCCAAGCAAGCAGACCTCCAGGACGACCTCCCAAAAGATGGAAAGACAGCTGGCAGTCGACGTCACAAGAAGAAAACAATGATGCAGGACCATAACAGGCCAACAGGCCTAAAATAAGAAGAAGAATACAGTAGAACCTGTAGAAGATTTGTGGTAATCTCTTCCAACAAAGCAGAAAAATATTAAACAAGCCTTAAGTGAAAACCAGACAGGATCCCTTGTGAAAAAATGGGTGTCAACAAGAATTGTACCCGTAACCCTGGGTTCCTGGAAGATACGTGTCTTATCAACCAGACTACGAAGTTCATCAGAGTCTTCACACGAAGGTTAATCTTGACATTAACTGATGATGCTTCTAACTTGCCATCATTTCTGCCAATTTCCATGCTTCAACACCATACCCAATAATTGTCTGTGTTTAAAATTAATTTAATGATCACTTAAAACTTTTTTTTATCTGTATTAAAACTGACATTGTATTTTCAGCTCGAATATTTTTGTTGTGTATTGTTTTAACCTTGCCATCTCACCAATACCCTAGGGAGAAGGTTTCTCAGGTAATAAACAAACGGAAGATGATAAATATCCAGTAGGGCGGGGTGTAATGAAAAGGTTATTTTACATTTCTGGTCATGAATGGTGAATGTCGTGTCTCCAAGTTACAATAGGGCCTAGACTCCCTAGTCTCCTGGAGTGAGCAAAATCATCTCATGTTCAACATTAATACATGTGTCTGTGTATCTTATAGTCGATCATTTTCACCAATCTACCATCAGTATACTATACAGGGAGTGGCACTAAACAGAGTTTCTGAATTCAAAGATTTGGGCGTAACCTTTGATGTCGGACTCACGTTCGTTAACCATGTCTCACGTTTGATATCGGACTGTTACAAACTACTCGGTTTTATAATGAGAATATCAAGAGAATTTAACAGCGCCGATATCCTCCGAAACTTATATAATTATCTAATTAGAACCAAATTAGAATATGCATCTACAGTTTGGGCTCCTCATCAGCTCAAATATAAAAAAAATATAGAACAAATATAAAAAAAATTCTCAGATATCTATGGTACAGAACAAAGGGCGATTACCCAAAACATGCTCACCATGCCGAACTTCTCACGGTGTGTAACTATAGAAGCCTCGAAACAAGAAGGCAAGAATCTATTGCGATATTCCTAATAAAGGTTTTCCAAGGTTGCTTTAACTGTCCCGCGATTCTAGAAGCACTAAGTTTATATGTACCTAATAAATATATCCGTGCAAGGAATCACCCTCTGTTCTACATACCAACTTACAGGACGAATATCATGGCTAAACACTCAGTCACGCGTGGTACAGAGATATTGAACCAACTGAGTGACACTGTGGATATAGTCTCGGCACCGCCTAGCAGTATGAGAAGAATCCTGGCTAATATTCTTCCTAACGGATAAGCTAACGCTAGAAGCAGACCCTCTTTATGTAACAGGATAAATCCATGCTAAGTGGATAAAAAAAAAAGTTTTCGAGATATGGGTGGCGTGTGCATATTTAGGAAGTACTTGAAGATACATTTTTTTTGAGAGGTCGCGTAAAAAAAATATGATTACATTTGAACACTCCACACATATATTATACTCCACCTAAAGCCGAATGTGTAACAATAGCATATTAATGTAAAAAAATCTTATAGAGCGTTTTTGTTTGTTTGAACCATAAATCCGACACCAAGACGACTTGAGTAAGTTTTTTTCTTTCTTTTGGTTGACTTTGTTTCTCTTAAACTTTTCGACATATCTGCAAATGTGTTGAAGTTTCGATGAGCGTTTGTTTGTTTTTGGTATATTAAAGTGAATTCATTTTTTTAACCTGGCGAGTTTATTGCCATGTGGCAATCTCTTCCAACCAACCAGAAAGATGTTTTATAGGACCTTAGTGTTAACCAGACTGGAATCACATTTAAAAAAAATCTGGGTTCCAGCGGGGATCGAACCCGCAACCTCCAGATCGGCAGACAAGTGTCTTACCACCAGGCCACGGAGGTCGTCCATTATACGAGTATATATATTTATTATTTTCTTAAATAATTTTTTTAATTTCTTTTCGCAGAGGGATGAAACGTTAACGCCAATGAAAACTGGAAAAGCCAAATGCTGTAGATTTGCGTGCACTGAGAAGAATACATGGAGTGACAATGTCTTTTATTGCAAATACAATCTGGAAGGTTTATTGCCAGGCGGCAATCTCTTGCAACCAACCAGACAAAAGTAAATTAATCAAGTTACATGATCGCAAAAAATCATTCAAATGACTATTCAACCCCACGAAATCCATAAACACAGACGTGAGCATATGCCCACAAACCCCACAAAGACGGACACTCACCCGAACATTCCTTTTTCGTATGACAGAATATACAAAATGAAGTTTTTTTTAAACCTGGCTAGTTTATTGCCATGTGGCAATCTCTTCGAACCAACCAGAAATATGTTTTTATAGGCCCTAAGTGTTAACCAGACTGGAATCCTATTTAAAAAAATCTGGGTACCAGCGGGGATCGGCAGACAAGTGTCTTACCCCCAGGCCACGGAGGTCGTCGAAGTTATGAGGGATGAATGTAAACGAACAGTATTTTAAGATGGTTTGGGCATGTAGAACGAAGGAATGTGAAAGGAAGACCAAAAGAAATATGGATGGATCAAGTGAATTATATTTTGAAAGAACGTAACTTAAAAAGACTGAAAAATCGTAAGAATTGTATGATACAATAATCAATTTAAAAAAAAAAAGCAAATGTAAGTGGAAGACTGATAGACAAAGACCAAGGAAAGTGTGGCTGGATCAAGTAAATGATACTTTGAAATAATGAAACGGAGAAAATAAGATAAATCGCTGGAGTAAGGTTTAAATTGTACTCGATGATAAGGTGTATAGTATGTATATAAAAGAGGTTGTGATTTGTTTTATCAAACACTGTTTATTCCACTTTTTGTAACGGTATAACCCTACCGGTTTCAAGCTTTCATCTCATCATCAGGGGAGCACAAACAAGACTCACCCCTAATGATGTGAAAACCTTGAAACCGGTAGGGTTATACCGTTACGTAAAATGGAATGAACAGTATTTGATAAAACCAATTACAATCTCTTTATACCTCCACAGGGTGAAAAAGTGTGACGCCACTGTTGAGACTGCCTTTTGGTTTCAGGCGTGTAGTGTGCAACCCAAGTTTCATCTCCAGTAACGATGGAGCGGAGAAATTCATCTCCATGGAGTTTGCAGCGCCTCAAAAACTCTTGCCCGGCCTCCACTCGATTCAACTTGTGTCGGTCTGTCAGCTGTTTTGGGACCCACCTCGCGGACAGTTTCCGATATCCGTGGGTTTCTGTGATAGTTTCGTGTAGTAGAGATCTGGAGATTTGCGGAAACATCGCAGAAAGTTCATCCACAGTCAATCTGCGATCGTCACGGAGCGCATTTTCGATTTTTTCCACAATTTCGTCAGTCACAATTGAAGGTCTTCCGCTCCTCTGATCATCATGCACAGACGTACGACCGTTTTTAAACTCGCGACACCACTTGTACACACTCGTACGATTCATAGCTTTATCACCATATGCAGTTTTCCCCTCATTATAAACCTCAACCGGAGGTTTCCCTTCCAAACGAGATAACGGATGACGCCGCGTATTTCGCACTTGGCGGGAGATTGGATTGACATTTTTCACAAAACGTGTTGTCGCGTCGACACTTCTCAACGTACTGACCTCGAACCGGTCTCATTGCGGAGGGGAAGGGTCAGGCTACACGGAAGTGTAGCCAATATGTCGAAAATAAAATCCATCCGGTCGTGAGAGCCTCAGTACACTTACTTTCTGGATAGGCATAGTATATGTGTCGAATAAAAAAAAGTCAGGCGCTCTGTCTTCCATACGTACATTCATATTTACACGATGATTATGGACTTGCACTACGTTGAAATAGAGATTGTTTATTGGCCTTCTCAGAGTTTACCGCTCTCCTTTTTTTACTTCACCCTTTACTTTCCTTGCAGTGAGACTCTGGAACCAGTTACGAACCAATGCAAGACTCACTCCATCATTGGCATGCTTGCTTTAAGAAGCGACTAAAAAAACTCTTAATTTCTAGTCAGTAATATAACGCGTTTCATTCCTAATTTATCTATCCTCTCCACCATTCCTTCCTTTTCCTTTGATTGATGATATCTCACTTTTACTTTTATTATTGAATACAGTGGAACCTCTCATAACGAGCACCTCTCATAACGAGTAATTCGCATAACGAGCTAAACAGATTGTGAAAAAAACGCTCCCTTAACGAGCGACATTTCGTATAACGAGTGACGCAGAAAGGGGAAGTCCCATTTTCATGTCACTCACTTGTGAGCCGGGACTTCCACGCCAGTGCGTCAGTCTCTGGTTAGCACTCGTTCCGCTAGCACGTTAGTATCACATGTGATCACACATTTTTCCAAACTTGTGTTCAGACATTATTTGTAATTTTTTTGTGCAAAGTTTAATAACCCTTGCAAAAATGTTCCTGAAGAAAAATCCACAAGAGAATAAAAGTAACTGTAGAAATGAAACGTAAAATCATTGAAAAGCGAGAACGAGGTGTGAGCGTGGCTGATTTAGCGCGCACATACAATCGGTCTTCATCAACGGTTTGCTCTATCCTCAAGAACAAGGACAAAATTAAGAAGACAGATGCTTCAAAGGGAGTGTCAAGAATGTCTACGAAACGGTTACCTATTCTTGATGATGTTGAAAGGTTGCTTCTCATATGGATAAACGAAAAGTAATTGCAAGGCGATACTATTAACGAAAACATCATTTGTGAGAAGGCGAAAGTTATTTTCGCCGACCTCGTTAAGAAGACGCCAGGATCATCAACTGCCGAAAAAGAAGTACAATTTAAGGGAAGTCATGGATGGTTCTAGAAATTTGAAAGAAGAACCGGGATCCACAGGGTTGTGAGGAACGGTGAAACAGCAATCTCTGACACAAAGGCAGCAGAGAACTTCATCAGCGACTATAAGAAGCTCGTAGATTCTGAGGGTTACCGGATTTTACTTCTAGTAAAAAAGAATTAATTATTTGTCATAAATTCATAAATAAAAACTAGTTATTTCGATTTTTTTATTGTTTTTTGCAAATTGAAATCGCATTCCGGGTCGTTACGCTCCTTAACAATTTATAAGTATGTAGTTTTATTTAAATAAACGTTAAAAATAAAAGAAATGAGTATTTTTTTCGGCATGGAACGCATTATCGTATTTTACATTGATTTATATGGGAAAAATTGTTTCGCTTAACGAGTGTTTCACATAACGAGTAAGATTCTGGAACGAATTAGTCTCGTTATGAGAGGTTCCACTGTATGTTCATAAATTCCACAAATATGAATAATCATTTGAATATTTTTTGCGACAATCTAACCTTTATTTACTTTTGTCTGATTGGTTGGATGATATTGCCACCTGGTAATAAGTTCGCCAGATTATTTTGTACAGTGAATTGTTAAATAAATAAATTCCTACTCCGAAATTGGGATTTTGCATTTAATAAGTGTGGAAAAAAATTACATTTTTATAATTTAATACAGCTCGTATAAAAATATTCACACGTAAATAACCACGAATATAACCAAAATGTAGCCATCAAAATTAAAATTAACCGAAACACAGCGATCGTCATAAAAAGGCAGTGATGAAACGAAACTGAACAAAACGTGGGAAGGTATTTTTAAACAAAAAAAAAAGCTTTATTTGATTAAGGATAACGTTAAAAACGAATCAATTTGATTATCAAGCCGCGTACAATGGAATACTCGAATTTGTATGTAATTATTTTCGCCCATATAAACAAAAATTTAATAAAGGGCAGCGTGAGCTGGAGGCGAATCCGGCCCTGTCAAGCGTGTCGGTACGTCGGCTGAATTAGAAATACGATTTCTGTAGGGACGTGCTTGTTATTGGACAGGGGCGTAATTACAGTAAGGTGATAATTTTACATCACAACAAAATGCCGCATGTTTAACGTATGTGTCATACCGATCCTCCTGTACGGCTGTGAATCTTGACACCTCACCAAGGCCCAGGAGCACCAGATACTTAGTTTAGAAAACAGGTGTCTCAGGGGGATATTGGGAATCAGGTGGTATGACCACATAACAAACGCTGTACACCGGCGCATCCGGCAGGGGTCTGTCGTCTCTGTAACTCGGGAGAGGCGATGGTCCTGACTGGGACATGTTCTGAGAATACCCGATGATAGTTGGCCGAGGAGAGCGCTGTTTTTCTATCCATTGGGGTCCCGACGGCCTGGAAGGCCCTCTCTCACGGTGTATACCGTTCCTATGACAAGGAAGTCAGAGCGTTACGAATGTCGTGGAGGGAGATTACTAACACCACCCAAAACTGCTCTGAATGGAGAAGACTGGTGGCCTCCTTATGCTCCCTCGTGGAGCTTTAAAGGGTGAATTGAATCGAATTGATAATTTGAATTCTTCTTATTTTGCGTTTTGCTCTCATATGCTGTGTATCATTCCCAACCATGTCACAGCGTACGGTGTTAGGTTGTGTAGCTCTGACATGCCTCCAGAGCCTTCCTACACGCCCCCAGAAGAAGAAAATGAACTTGTTTTTCAAAGGCAGTGATTCTTAAACGTTTACCACTCGCAGACTCTTAAATAACTTTAAATATTTTCAGCCCCCTTAGTTTTTACTAACATAATAACCATAAAGCCTCGGCCACACAGGTACGAGCCTCGCTTAGTGCTTGGAGCTACGCTACGAGCTAGGTGACATATCCTAGCGAACCAACGCATCGCATACTATCGCAATAGCCACACAGCACGCAACGCTACATGACGATTAGTCACCTAGTGAGTCTCCTAGCGAACATACGTGTTGGTTAATTTTATTGTGTCACCAAGTGATTTTACAAGATGGAAGAAGTTTTAATAACAACTGTGTATAAAAGGGAGCCATTGTGGAACCCATCGAGCAAATTATACAAACATGTACCTGTAATAAAATCACTTAGGAATGACGTTGCACAGAAAGTAAATAAAGATAAGGTAAGTTGTAATGAAATTGGTTAGTTTTGAGAGTGGCATCGTTTGTTGACTCAACCGCTCCCAAATGTCAAATGAATTTGTGCGAAGCACTTTGGTGTGGACAAGCATGAAGTCACCTAGTCTATTTGTCACGTAGCACCTAGCTTAGCATCTAGCGAAACACTTTGGTGTGGCCTTGGCCTAAATGTTTTGTTATTTCATTTGTAAGAGCATGAAGAACTGCTTATTTTCGTTTGAATTGTCAACAACTGTCTTGGACGGATAAAACAAAGAACTAAGGAGGTTTATTTAATAGTATGTTGATCTTACGTTTGATTTGCAAATCAAATCCGTCAGTCCGTCCGTCCGTCAAATCCGTCATCTCCAATATGTTTGAGTTTGTAATTCGTACCAGCAAACTATTCACAGATATCTGCGTACTCAGGATATTATCATATATTATATAATTCTTTCGTCAGAGGTCATTTTGAATATTACTCTACGTGTTCATACCATAACAACATCTCCCTGTTGGGGTAGGTAGAGAGGAGAGAGTGCAAGACTATCATATTTCGACACACATATTTCACCCCTTGTACATTCATTTAATTTACGTTTTTTTCGATTTTTATAATTTTTTACATTTCTTTCTTTAAAAATACCATTCGTTTGACCCAACCATACTTCCTTGATCTTTCTCTAGCACAACCATCCACTCACATTTGAAATATATTTTTTTTATAAGTCATTCTTCATACATTCGTTATAAATATCCAAACTCTCACAGTCATTCTTTATTCATTCGTTATAAATATCAAAACTCTCATAGTCATTTTTTATTCATTCGTTATAAATATCCAAACTCTCAGTCATTCTTCATTTATTCGTTATAAATATCCAAACTCTCATAGTCATTCTTCATTCATTCGTTATAAATATCCAAACTCTCATAGTCATTCTTCATTCATTCGTTATAAATATCTAAACTCTCATAGTCATTCGTTATAAATATCCAAACTCTCAGTCATTCTTCATTTATTCGTTATACATATCCAAACTCTCTTAGTTATTCTTCCTGCATTCGTTATAAATATCCAAACTCTCATAGTCATTCTTCATTCATTCGTTATAAATATCCAAACTCTCATAGTCATTCTTCATTCATTCGTTATAAATATCCAAACTCTCACAGTCATTCTTCATTCATTCGTTATAAATATCCAAACTCTCACAGTCATTCTTAATTTATTCGTTATAAATATCCAAACTCTCATAGTCATTATTCATTCATTCGTTATAAGTATCCAAACTCTCACAGTCATTCTTCAATCATTCGTTATAAATATCTAAACTCTCATAGTCATACTTCATTCATTCGTTATACATATTCAAACTCTCATAGTCATTCTTCATTCATTCGTTATAAATATCCAAACTCTCATAGTCATTCTTCATTCATTCGTTATAAATATCCAAACTCTCATAGTCATTCTTCATTCATTCGTTATAAATATCCAAACTCTCATAGTCATTCTTCATTCATTCGTTATAAATATCCAAACTCTCATAGTCATTCTTCATTCATTCGTTATAAATATCCAAACTCTCATAGCCATTCTTCATTCATTCGTTATAAATATCCAAACTCTCATAGTCATTCTTCATTCATTCGTTATAAATATCTAAACTCTCATAGTCATTCGTTATAAATATCCAAACTCTCAGTCATTCTTCATTTATTCGTTATACATATCCAAACTCTCTTAGTTATTCTTCCTGCATTCGTTATAAATATCCAAACTCTCATATCCATTCTTCATTCATTCGTTATAAATATCCAAACTCTCATAGTCATTATTCATGCATTCGTTATACATATCCAAACTATCACAGTCATTCTCATTAATTCGTTATAAATATCCAAACTATCACAGTCATTCTTCATTCATTCGTTATAAATATCCAAACTCTCAGAGCCATTCTTCATTCATTCGTTATAAATATCCAAACTCTCAGAGCCATTCTTCATTCATTCGTTATAAACATCCAAACTCTCAGAGTGATTTTACCGGATATATCTAACACTTCACATTCATCCCTAATCATTTAATTCCGTCATATATTGTCGGCTCATGTATTCTTCTCCATGCATGCATTTGTACAACGGGAATTGAGCATGCAACCCCGGACTGGGAGATAGACGTTTTACAAATCAGGCTACTAAAAAAGAAAATAAAGTCAATTAAAATCAACTTAAGCTTTTCAGAAAAGTCCCGCCATGAACACTCCATTACCTAGAAGAGGGATTCCAGAGATGTGTTTGTTCAAAGATATCTAATTTCTCCTGATAATGCCAAAATACTTGCCCATTTATTCTCTTTAGATATAAATTTCTGTAATTGTAAATTGACCTGAAATACAAATATTAATCAGAATATATCTCGTAATTGATTAGGTATTTACATATATTGTAGAAATTCATTTTAATACAGAATTAATTGACACTTAAATATGAAAAAAAATCTACACAATAACTTAAATTAAAGTGACAGATGTGTTTCGTTTTACAAAAGCATTATCAAACCGTTTGATTTGTTACTAATTAATTGATTTGGTATTTATGCCGTAGAAAACTTCATTACGTAATGAAGTGACTATTAAATATGAAAATTTTACACACTAATTTAAATTAAAGTGACAGGTGTGTTTCGTTTTACAAAAGCATTATCAAACCGTTTGATTTGTAACTTATTAATTGATTGGATATTTATGCTGTAGAACTCAACTTCATTACATAATGAAGTGACTTTTAAATGTGAAAAATTCTACACACTAATTTAAATTAAAGTGACACATGTGTTTCGTTTTATAAAAGCATTATCAAACCGTTTGATTTGTAACTAATTAATTGATTTGGTATTTATACCTTAGAAAACTTAATTACATAATGAAGTGACTATTGAATGTGAAAAATTCTACACACTAATTTAAATTAAAGTGACAGATGTGTTTCGTTTTACAAAAGCATTATCAAATCGGTTGATTTGTAACTTATTAATTGATTTGATATTTATGCCATAGAGCTCAATTTCATTACATAATGAAGTGACTATTAAATGTGAAAAATTCTACACACTAATTTAAATTAAAGTGACAGATGTGTTTCGTTTTAAAAAAGCATTATCAAACCGTTTGATTTGTAACTAATAAATTAATTTGGTATTTATGCCGTAGAAAACTTCGTTACATAACGACCTCCGTGGCCTGGTGGCAAGACACTTGTCTGCCGATCCGGAGGTTGCGGGTTCGATCCCCGCTGGAACACAGATTTTTTTAAATAGGATTCCAGTCTGGTTAACAATTAGGGCCTATAAAAACATATTTCTGGTTGGTTGGAAGAGATTGCCACATGGCAATAAACTCGCCAGATTAAAAAAAAAGTGACTATTGAATGTGAATAATTCTACACACTAATTTAAATTAAAGTGACAGATGAGTTTCGTTTTACAAAAGCATTATCAAACCGTTTGATTTGTAACTTATTAATTGATTTGATATTTATGCCATAGAGCTCAATTTCATTACATAATGAAGTGACTCTTAAATGTGAAAAAAATCTACACAGTAACTTAAATTAAGATAACACATATGTTTCGATTTACAGAAGCATTGTCAAACCGTTTGATTTATAACATATCAATTGATTTGGTATTTTTATTTGTAGCACTCAATTTTATTATAGAATGAATTGACACTTAAATGTGAAAAAATCTTCACAATAACTTAAATTAAGATAACATATGGTACATGTTTCGTTTTACAGAAGCATTGTCGAACCGTTTGATTTATAACTCATTAATTGGTTTGGTATTTTTAATTGTAGAACTCAATTTTATTATAGAATGAATTGACACTTAAATGTGAAAAAAATCTACATAATAACTTAAATAAAAGTGACAGATCGGTTTTTCTTTACATACGCATTGTCAAACCGTTTGATTTATAACTTATTAATTGATTTGGTATTTTTATTTGTAGAACTAAATTTTATTATAAAATGAATTGACACTTAAACGTGAAAAAAAAAACTACGCAATAACTTAAATTAAGATAACATACATACATGTTTCGCTTTACAAACTGTTTGATTTATAGCTCATTAATTGATTTGTTATTTTTATTTGTAGAACTTAATTTTATTATAAAATGAATTGATACATAAACGTGACAAAAATCTACACAATAACTTAAATAAAGGTTAGAGATCGGTTTCACTTTACAAACGCATTGTCTAACAGTTTGAAAATGTTTTTTGTAAAGCGGAACCGATCTGTCACTTTCAAATTATTGTGTACATTTATTTCATATTTAAGTGGCAAATAATTATGTTATAATATAATTTTTTTTGTTAAAATTCTTGTTTGCCTGATCAAATTTCTAGACTCCAGTCTGTTTAAAATGCAGCTACTAGGCTGACCCATGGCATTAATAAATATTGATATCGCCCACAATATAAATGAAGATGAATAAATAAATATATCCTGGCAAAGAACGTTCAAAATTACATATTTAATTTATTTATAAGTAAACAGTTCAATGTACCTTCTTACAAAAATAACAAAAAGATCCAAAATGCACAACAAATTATGTTTGACAGAACATACAATTTTTTTTACCCAATACAAACATATTTAGAATGAAACAGGTATCAAATCGTTAAATCACATGTTATCAACACAATACGGGACCGTCCACAGGCGTACAGCCCGTACTGCGCAAAAAATGCAAACACAAAAGACAAACCATTGAAAAAAAATTGAATACAAAATATAAAAGACGGAATAAGACAGGTACAGAGTCTTTCAATAAGGACGCTTAATTTTTAAATATAAATAAAACAAGTTGTGTGTAAGATATCTACTCAATTTTTTTTATTCGAAAGAATATTTAATGGCATTATGTATGGAATATAACGTCGTTCAAATGTCCGCCGCGGCTTTGCTTGGTGGCACATATTCGGGAGGTCTAATTTTCGATGAGTTTGTCGCATAAATCTGGCTGAATTTGCTAGATGGCGTTCGTTACGTTGCCTTTGAGGGCATCGATTGTTTGCGGTTTATACGCATAGACCTGCGATTTAAGATACGAGTAGCTCCAAAGGAAGAAGTCTAAAAGCGTTAAATCGCACGATCTCGGTGGCCAGTTCACGTCGCCGCCGCGCGAGATAACCATGCCCTCAAATCGCTCGTGCAGAATGTCCATCGTGGCATGCGCTGTGTGGCACGTAGCGCCATCATGTTGGAACCACATGTCGTCGATATCCATATCATCCAGTTTAGGCCACAAAAAGTTGCTAAGCATCGATCTGTAGCGCTCGCCGTTGACGGTTATGGCAATGCCAGTTTCGTTTTGGAAGAAGTACGGACCGATGATTCCGACAGACCATAATCTGCACCAAGCAGTGACTTTTTCGACATGCATTTGATGCTGGTGTATCTCGTCGTTCACACATCCATTCATCCAAAAATGGGCCTCGTCGCTAAAGATGATTTTTTTGGCGAAATTTGGGTCAACTTCCAACTGCTCCAGAGCCCAATCAGCGAACACACGGCGTTGTCTATGGCCGTTTACCCTAAGTTCCTAGGTCAATTGGATTTTATACGGGTGCAGACCCAAGTTTTGATGCAAAATTTGCCAAGGCGAAGTCGCAGAAAGACCAAGTTCTTGTGAACGACGAGAAATTGACTGCCTCGCGTTTTCCCGTACACTCTCACGCACCGCAGCAATGTTTTCAGCAGACCTTGCGTTTCGGTGACGTACAAGTGTTGGTTGATTATTTATCGAACCGGTTGACTCAAATTTGGCCACCAAACATCGAATAGTCGACTCGGCAGTACGGTTGTGGCGAGGATAAAAATCACGTAATGCGCGGAACGTTTCTCGAACGGAGCACTGATTTTGAAAATAAAATTTGATGATTTGCACACGTTGTTCAACGCTATAACCTTCCATGGTGATTTGCCATACACTACTGAACAATTCACAATATATTTGACAGATGTTGCTTTAACAACATGGCCGCAATAATCTAACAAATTTCGAACGTCCCTATTGAAAGACTCTGTACAACTTAACAAATGTCTTTTAGCACGGGGGAAAAATCACAAAAACAGATAAAAACAACTACAGTAATCAAATCAAAAGCAGTTTAAATCAAAAAAGGTCTTTAAAAGTCCTCGAAAGACACACGGTATCCCATTTCAAGGCTCGAATATTCGGAAGTGCCTTTTCAGGGACTCTTTATAGGTCAGCAAATTAACTCTAAATACATCCGAGACTGCACCGTACTCATCTCTTGTGCAGTCTAGGTATGGAAGAATTTGCAAAATAATTTGTATTACAATTTCCACGTAAAGGGTCTTTCAAATTGAACGGTTTTTTTTATTCAATTTTTTTTTTAATTCTTAAATAAAACACACAATTCGCTTTGATTTCAAGAAACTTTTTATTGGTCATTGAAGTATAATGTATGACATTTAAACACAAAAAAAAATATCCGCCAAATGTCTACCTCTTGCAGCTCCACAGACGTCCACTCTTTTGTCAAAAAAATCGATGAAATTTTGGCATAATTGCGGTTCAAACTCACCAATAACGCGAATAATTTCGTCCTTCAGCTCAGGAATTGATCGGGGGTCATTCTTATAGACCTGGCTTTTCACGTAACTCCAGAGAAAATAGTCCAAAGGTGTCAGATCATATGATCTTAGTGGCCAATTAACATCACCGTTTCCGAAGATTACAACACATAAAATAATTCAACAATTTGAACGCGTTGTTGTATTGTATACGACTCCATTTTTATAAATATCATATATTACACTTCTCAAATGTCACAAGACCCAGGCAAGTTCGCGACGCCATCTGTGTTTTATCCAAGAATTTAAAAAACCACTCAATTTGAAAGACCTTTTAGAAATGTGTCTTGCAGCCTTGTAATAATATTAAAATCGTTCATTAATTTCAAACCTATTTAATAATATCTTGACTAAGTTCATAAGTCAACCTAATCTAACAGGGAAACGGCGTTATGGCATGCATGTATGTACTGTCCCAGATGTCAATCAGTGTGTAACCCAAGAGATGTCGTCTGATTACCTTTTTTCCATAGATAACAACTCAAATCACACCCAATAACAATACAATCACTTAACAATATACAGTTCTTCGTAATAACACATTTCACACAAATCACAGATAACAAACAAATAACTGTTATCGGTCAGATAGTGCTCGTGTGGTGCAGTTAGTGTACTTGTTGATTGATCGATATTAGATTATCTCGTTTAGTTTTCGAGTGAACAGTGAGTGCGAAAAGAGGGGGCTGATTGGATTTTGGATTATTTTGTGAATCATTCATTTTTGGAAACGATTAGTTGGATTATTCACAATAAAAATGATTAAGCGCTAAAATATATGAGTGCAAACAAAATAGGCATGTTCCTGCGTAATAGATAGATAGATAGTCATATTAATAAAAGGCGAAATATGTTTAACAATATAAAAAGAGCCACTCAGATGCAAACTTCTTTTTCTTCCTCTTGGTCTAGGTCATATGATCTGTTTGTGACGCTGGACTGTCCTGGGATGATGACGTCCAGCTGTCCTTCCACCTTATCGGCGCCCTTCCTGGTAATCTCCTGCTTTTAGGGTTTTCAGTCTTAGCGATTCTTGCCAGTCTTATATCCTCCATGCGGTCCACATGATCCCTCCAGAAGCGCCTTCTGCTTCTTGCCCACCTCACTATGTCTTCAACACCATAGACAGACCTTATCGTCTCATTTCTGATCCGATCTCTAAGAGCTCTGCCTGCGATGGAGCGTCGGGTTTTCATTTCTGCCACTCTGAGAAGGTTTTTTGTCCTGTTGGTATCGGCTCTCACTTCTATCTCATATGTCATGATGGGGCGGACGCCTGTCTTATATATCCTGACCTTACATTCGGTTAGCATGTGTCTGTTTCTCCATATAGTGTCCCGCAGGCAGTCAGCCAAAGCTGTCACTTTATTAGTTTGTGCTCGTACTTCACTATATGATATAGGTATGCTAGTTGCTGGAGATCTCTACACCTAGGTAAGTGAATCGCATGACTTGCTCGATGGGTACGTTATCGATGATCAGTTTGCATCTTTGCTCGAAAGGAACGTGCCACCCTCCATCGCCAAAACCATTAAAGACGTAAACCTTTAGGTACAATCCAAAAATCGAATGCTCTCTTTTTTTTCGGAATCGAACTCGACACCTCCGAATGGAAGTTAAGCGTCTTCCCGATCAGGCCACGGAGAGGTCGTCACATAATTTCATAACATTGAAACAAAGTTTCAATATTAAAAATCTTTATATATTTGGTAACAGAGGGGAGGTCCCGTGGTCCCCAGATCTTAAAATAATGTCTCTAAGAATATTCTCTTAATTTAAACATTTTGTGTTTTACGTATAAATAGAAGTTTTAAAAGATATTCTCAACGAAAGTAAATTAATTTCTCCTCTCTTGTAAATTAACATCTACCATTATAGGGCAGTGGGACGGGGCGCGATTTAGTCACAAAGAAGTCACCTCCTCGGATGGCTGAGTTTTTCGAGTGCCATTTTATACGGATACGCAAGTTTCATAGATACCACAAAGGTCTCAAAGTTTCCAGCATGAATAATTCTATGGCATTTTGGTAAAGAGGTACGAGTCATCAATGACTTATTTGTTAGTTTGAAGTTTTGCAACACTTGTATTCCTGAAATACAGACCTCAGGTAAATTTTAAAAGTAAACTTTGAATACATAAATTATTTATGTATTCAAACTTTACCTTCAAAGTTTACCTGAAGTCTGTGTTTCAGGAATACAAGTGTTGCAAAACTTTAAACTGACAAATAAGTCATTTATGACTTGTACCTCTTTACTAAAACGCCATAGAATTTATAGCTTGTATGAACAAATACCATGCCAGCCACACCCATCCCATGATCAGACAATGTTATATGTAAAATTGAATATATCTCCACAATTGTCAACTTGGTAACATCAATATAATCGTCATTATCTGTGAGTATAATGCCCTTAAGAACTTTTCCCTTGCATCAGGGTGCGTCTCAGCCTCTTATAGGTGTATCCAAGTTATTTTACTACAAAAATTTACTCTGATCATGGATGCTTAGATAATAAACTGTTTTTGTATTAATCTTGTCTCTTCGCCCTGCTGTAAGTTATCCATTTCCTAGTTTTATATTTCACTATGGGCAAAGTTATCTATTACCTAGTTTTATATTTTACTATAGGCAAAGTTATCGATTTCCTAGTTTTATATTTCACTATGGGCAAAGTTATCTATTTTCTAGTTTTATATTTCACTATGGGCAAAGTTATCTACTTTCTAGTTTTCTATTTAATAATGGAAAAAGTTATTTATATTCTAGTTTAATATTTCACTATGGGTAAAGTTATGTATTTTCTAGTGTTGTATTTCACTATGGGAAAGCTATCTACATCCTAGTTTTATATTTCAAATGGGTCAAAATCACTGTAAATAGTTTTTTAGTAATATTTGTATGCGTTGTTTACTTCCCACCGAATACAACCGAGGAGAAATACTCGCTCTTCTGTACCAACATTTTAGCTCATGTAAATTACATACGAGATAGAAAAGTAGTAATTCTTGGCGATTTTAACTTAAATAGCGCGATAGGGGCACGGGGGGTTCAAAACGAATTTTTGTGTGTTTCAACTGCCTACAGCTTGATACAATTTAATAATATCAATAATTTTAACGGCAGGCTTCTAGATTTAATATATTCAAATATTAGCACCAAGGTGCAACACGCCCCTTTTCATCTCGTACCAGAAGATCTTCATCACCCGGCACTAGAATTCGATCTCACAGTCTTCTTGATCAAGGATAAAATAAATGCGTCTCCAAAAAAATTTGAGAATCCAGTGTTTAAAAAATGGCGATTTGACAAAGGAGATTTCCATTCCTTATATCTGAAGACAAGGGATATTAACTGGAATCCCTTATATTCAATTTTAGACGTGAACGAGGCGGTAGCATATTTGTATGAACATGTTTATTGCGTATTTGATGAGTGCTTTCCCGTAAAACCAAAAGAGCTACGTAAGTGGCAATACCCGAGGTGGTTCACAAGTGAAATTGTTGGGAATATTAGACTTAAAGATTCTCTTCACAAAAAATGGAAACACTCTTGTCGTCTGAGTGACTACGATGCGTTCAAAAGTGCTCGCGCTCAGCTCAAACATAACATTCGCACGGCTTATAAAGACTTCATAAGGAACTTAGAATGTCGAATGGTACGTGAACCAAAACTATTTTGGAATCATATTAAATCCATGCGTAACGATTCTCCAGTGCTTAATGTTATGAATTGGGATGGGAATCAAATAACTGGTCCCGAAATATCTTCTGCATTCGCAAATTATTTTTCAACAGTTTATTGTAGGGACTCCGAGGCATTTGTTTTTGATGAACACCATACTTCCTCGGGATTTAAGCTAAGCATCACTACATTTGATATACTCAAACAAATAAAGTTGATGAAAAACACGAAAGCCGTTGGGCCGGACGGAGTACCTACATTTTTTCTTAAGGGCTGTAGTGAATTGCTTTCTGCACCTCTTGCTTACATATTTAATCTTGTCTTCCGAGTCCATACTTTTCCAAGTGAATGGAAAAAGACTCGAGTTATTCCCATATTTAAAAATGGTTCTAAGGACGATATAACCAACTACAGACCTATCGCCATACTTTCTTCAATAGCTAAGCTCCTAGAAATGTTTATGGATCGCACACTAAGGTCGTTAGTGGACCCATATATAATTGATGAGCAGCATGGCTTCAGAAGAGGCAGATCTACTGAATCCAATCTGATGGTCTTCACCGACTATGTTTCAAGGGCTGTAGATAGTGGCAATCAGATCGATTGTTCGTATCATGACTTTGCAAAAGCTTTTGATCGCGTCAATCACAAAAAAATATTAGAAAAAATGAGTGAACTTGGGATCCCAGGTAACTTACTAAGGCTACTGTCAGATTATCTTACAGATAGAAAACAATTTGTTTCACATGGAATCTACAACTCCGATTACTTCACTGCCTACTCAGGTGTTCCGCAGGGGTCTAACCTTGGACCTACCTTATTTCTTATTTTTATTAATGATATAGGTAGAGTTATAAAAAAATCCACGTTTCTTCTATTTGCTGATGACCTCAAAATCTTTCAAAAAATTCGTTCTTATACCGACTGCTTAGACCTACAGGCTGATCTCAACAACGTTTGTGAGTGGAGCCACAATAATAAATTATATTTCAATGCATCAAAGTGCAAAATTATGTCGTATCATCGCTCACACGTCTTGAAATTCCATAGATATACACTAGAATCTATACCTATACCCCGCACAGATAATATTAAAGATCTGGGTGTCTTGTTCCACAGCAATCTCGCGTTTGGTCCTCACATAGAAGTTATGTGCAACTCAGCTTATAAAACTCTAGGATTTGTTATGAGAATCTCTAAGTCGTTTGAAAACCAATTGGTGCTCAAAACGTTGTTTAATTCATTGATCCGTAGCAAACTAGAAAGCAATGCTTGCATTTGGAGCCCGGTGGGGGCGCAGAACTCGCTCATGGTGGAGAAAGTACAAAAAAAATATCTACGATATCTCTACATGAGTGAGTTTGGTGTCTATCCGTGGCTATATCCTACGCAGTTTCTGCTGGGCATGCTCGGGTATAACTCCTTGAGCGTAAGAAGAGATCTGCGTCTCTTGGTATACGTTGTCAAACTCGTTCGAGGAGTTGTGAGCTGTCCAGCATTACTACAAAGATTAGCGTTAAATGTTCCTAACAATTACACTAGACTGCGCCGGCAGGAACTGTTCTCAATAACATACACAAGAACGGGTCTTCCAGCCGCTATGCCTGTTGGAAGGGCCTTAACTCTTCTTAACGGGACTGCTTCGGATATTGACATATTTCATATCTCATTACCAAAAGCAAAAGTAAATTTTCTTCTTAGATTAAGCGCGTTAGAAAGCACTCATCAACATACTTAAGTGACTGAATATATATGTAACATACGTTTGTGTGTAAATACTCGTTTGTATACATATGCATTATTTTTTATTTTATATAATTTAAAAAAAAAAAATTTCCCTGTAATTTTTCTTCTTTTTTAATGTCTTGTATTTTTCAATGTAATTGGGCTAAGCCTGTTTTGAAAAAATAAATAAATAAATAAATAAATAAATAAATAAATTTCACTATTGGCCAAGTTATCCATTTCCTAGTTTTACATTTCGCTCTAGGCAAAGTTGTCCATTTCCTAGATTTATATTTCGCTGTGGACAAATTTATCAATTTCCTAGTTTTATATTTCACTATGGGCAAAGTTATCCATTTCCTAGTTTTATATTTCACTATCGGCAAAGTAATCCATTTCCTAGTTTTATATTTCACTATGGGCAAAGTTATCCATTTATGGGCAAAATTATCCATTACCTAGTTTTATATTTCACTATGGGCCAAGTTATCCATTTCCTAGTTTTATATTTCACTATAGGCAAAGTTATACATTTCCTAGTTTTATATTTCACTATGGGCAAAGTTATCCATTTCCTAGTTATATATTTCACTGTGGGAAAAGTGATCTATTTTCTAGTTTTCTATTTTATAATGAAGAAGGTTATTTATATTCTAGTTTTATATTTAACTATGGGGAAAGTTATCTATTTTTAATTTTTCTGTTTCATAATGGGGAAAGGTATCTATTTTCTATTTCATACTGGGGAAAGGTATCTATTTTCTATTTCATAATGGGGAAAGGTATCTATTTTCTATTTCATAATGGGGAAAGGTATCTATTTTCTATTTCATAATGGGGAAAGGTATCTATTTTCAAGTTTGATATTTAATTATAGGTAAATTTCGATTAAAGCACGTCAAAGGATAATTTGTCAGCATTTGAAGTTTTCTATGAAAGTTAGCTAAAAAGAAAGCTACTTGTTAGTATGTTTCAACTTCAGTATTTAAGTCACTTTTCAAGTATATTTACAGCGGTTCGAGTCATTTCCCTTCTCTCGTACATTGGACTTTAAGTTCGCTGTCGCAACTATTCTTTTCACACTCAAATAAATCAACATCGTAGGAGTTCTTTTAGACTTAAAATATTTGGCCCTCTTACAACAAAAGGTTGCCGACCCAAGGCGTAGGTGATGGAGGGGTCAAACTAAGCTACCTCCATCCTCACCAGTATGTAAACACAGTTCAAATGTGAGTGGATGGCGTGGTAGAAGAAGATCAAGGAAAGAATGATTGAATCAAGTGAACGAAAAAAAAAACTACAAGATGTAAGAAATAAGAGAAATCACAAGAGCTATATGAAAAGGTACGGATGTAGAAGAGACGAAATAGGGGTGATGAGATAGGAAAGGCTGGTGATGTGACGCCCCTGCCTACCCTAGCAGGGAAACGATGTGATAGTTTGTATGTATGTATGTACATTTCATTAAAAGGGCGTATTAACCCTAGCAGCGCTCTTTTCCTCTCAGCGTGAGAGCACATTAATTGATTTTCTTTGAGTCCCACCATCGCTCTGTAAGAAGAGGCGGCCACAAAGCTAGCAACTGTTTATTTATTTTCTTTGCGCGCCAATTCCTCTGGTCCAGCTGTAAAGGTTGTTGCTCGAACCCTTCTTTGACACCGCCCCTGGCAGATCGATGCGAGCTGATCATTATAGCTAATGTATGGGGACACCATAGAATTTAGTGCCAGATTATAAAATTTCAAATTACTTATTAACGCTGTCGATTTTCAATACATAGATCTTAATTTTTAATTAGGAAAATCAAAATGAAACGCTTTGATAGTTAAACTATATCTTTATTTATTTACTCAGTGACAGCTGTTTCGCCATAAAAAGGTCTCGTCAAACTGTGAGTGAAACTTAACTCCGTGACTATACGAGTGTATGATATGCCCAAAAATATATAGTAAAATTTAAAATCATAAATTACTAATTTAGTCAACTATTAGCATATAGGCAAGCTACGGAAAATATTCAAGGAATATGGTACTATTTGATTGTTTTTGACCGGAGTATCGGTCCGACTTTGGAACACCTTACTCCTTCATCGGACACAGTGATACGGACGTGGGATATTTTGACCGGAGTATCGGTCCGACTTTGAAACACCTTACTCCTTCATCGGACACAGTGAGACGGACGTGGGATATTTTGACTGGAGTATCGGTCTGACTTTGCAACACCTTACTCCTTCATCGGACACAGTGAGACGGACGTGGGATATTTTGACCGGAGTATCAGTCCGACTTTGGAACACCTTACTCCTTCATCGGACACAGTGAGACGGACGTGGGATATTTTGACCGGAGTATCAGTCCGACTTTGGAACACCTTACTCCTTCATCGGACACAGTGAGACGGACGTGGGATATTTTGACTGGAGTATCGGTCTGACTTTGGAACACCTTACTCCTTCATCGGACACAGTGAGACGGACGTGGGATATTTTGACTGGAGTATCGGTCTGACTTTGGAACACCTTACTCCTTCATCCGACATTGTGAGACGGACGTGGGATATTTTGACCGGAGTATCGGTCCGACTTTGAAACTCCTTACTCCTTCATCGGACATTGTGAGACGAACGTGGGATATTTTATTTTGATACTTTGGTTGGAGTATCAGTCCAACTTTAGAACACCTTACTCCTTCATCGGACATTGTGAGACGGACGAGGGATATTTTATTTGGATATTTTGGTCGGAGTATCGGTCCGACCTTGGGACACCTTAGTCCTTCATCGGACATTGTGAGACGGAGGTGGGATATTTTATTAAGATATTTTGGTCGGAGTATCGGTTCGACTTTGCAACACCTTACTTCTTCATCGAACATTGTGAGGCAGACGTAAGAATTTTGGTTTTTGGATATTTGGGGTTGTTTGGAGAAAAACATGGTGATGATAGAGAGAAAAAAGATAGAATTTTTTACATATATTAATGTTAAAAAATACATACCTATACATGTTACAAATTAATATAACATACTTAATATATATTGTTATATCTCTGTTTTATAATGATAATATCAAGAGAATTTAACATTACCGATATCCTTCGAAACTTATATAATTATCTAATTAGAACCAAATTAGAATATGCATCTACGGTTTGGGGTCCTCATCACCTCAAATATAAAAACAATATAGAACAAATACAAAAAATTCTCAGATATCTAAGGTACGAGTTTTTTTTTTTTCGTTTTTTTTCTATTATACTCGTACATGACAAGAAATTCCATCAATACACAATTTGCAAAAAAAACAACATATAATTTAATTTGGACACACAATTTTAATGGACGGGTTTGTTGCCTTTCATTTGTCGTGTCCCCAGTAAACTAAGATTTTGCCTGTATCTCACTATGAAAAAAACAACAGGTTATTTAATTTGGACACACAATTTTAATGGATCTGGGTTTGTTGCTTTTCATTTGTCGTATCCTCAGTAAACTAGGATTTTGCCTGTATCTCATTATGAAAAAAAAAACAACAGATAATTTCATTTGGACAGAATTTTAATGGATCTGGATTTGTTGCCTTTCATTTGTCGTGTCCCCAGTAAACTAGGCTTTTGCCTGTATCTCACTATGAAAAAAAAACAACAAATTCAGATCTATACAAATTGTGTGCCACAGTAAAAAAAAACATTGTTTTTTAAAATAAATTATGTATTTCTTAAATTTCTCGTCATGTATATATAATACTATATATAATATAATGTCGATCTCCGTAACCTAGTTGGCAAGACGCTTGTATTCCAACTCGGAGGTAGCGGGTTCAAACCTTGCTCGAACCCATATTTTTTAATAAGGATTCCAGTCTGGTTTTCACTAAAGGCCATATTAACATTGTTCTAGTTGGTTGGAAGATATTGGTACATGGCAATAAGCCTGCTAATTTGTACTATATACAATGAAAGTGTAATACAATACAATATAAATAAAAAATAAACAATATTATTATGATATTTATCAACAATAAGTTATTTTCACCGATTAGACCCCACTATCACAAATTTTACCCATTTGTTTATTGTATATAAAGGGTTTTTCAAATTGAGCGGTTTTTTAATTCTATTTTTTTTAATTCTTGAATAAAACACAACAATTTGCTTTAATTTCCAAAAACTTTTTATTGGTTATTGAAGTATAATGTATGACACTTAAACACAAAAAACAATATCCGCTAAATGTCCACTTCTCGCAGCTCCACAGATGTCCACTCTTTTGTCAAAAATTTCAATGACATTTTGGCATAATTGCGGTTCAAACTCACCAATATATGCGAATAATTTCGTCCTTCAGCTCAGGAATTGGTCGGGGGTCATTCTTATAGACCTGGCTTTTCACGTAACCCCAGAGAAAATAGTTCAACGGTGTCAGATCACATGATCTTGGTGGGCAATTAACATTACGGTTTCGGGAGATTACAATACATAAAATAATTCAACAATTTAAACGCATTGTTGTATTGTATACGACTGCATTTTTATAACTGCTATACATTACACTTCTCAAATGTCACAAGACTCAGGCAAGTTCGCGACGCCATCTGTGTTTTATCCAAGAATTAAAAAACAGCTCAATTTGAAAGACCCTTTATAATGTTATATATAAGAATGTAATCTAATTTAATTTATACAAATTACCATTTGAATAATTCTCAATGCGCGTCATCCCTTAAACAGAGTCAAATTCAAAACTTGAAAATCCCTAAGGGTAAATTATAGACTCGTTAACATTTCGTAAAGTTTCCACTGAAGAAAGTTACGAGTCCAACTGTATTCTTTATTGCATAACATTTTAAATTTAATAATACAAGTAATTAAAAACAGATATCCAGGGGACTTGGGAAGTTTAAAAGGCGAGAAAAGTGGAATTCGAAGGTTAAAAACTTTATCGAGACATTTTGAAAATAATCTATTTAACAGCATCTTCTATAGTATATGGACCATCTTTGAAGTTTTAATCTTAGATTATTATTCGTCGTTGCTGGGCCTAATATTAAGACTAATATTAAAATCCGAAAGGTGTCCTACTTGGGTCATGTACTTAGGGGAGCAAAGTACAAATTACTGCCCCTGATCATCCAAGGCAAAATAGAAGGCCGAAGAGGTGGAGGCAAATCTCCTGGCTCCGCAATATACGAGTACGTGATTGGACTGGCGGCATAAGGGGCGTTGGAGATCTTTTTCGGGCTGCCGTGGATAAAGATGTCTCCTCTCAGGTGATATTCAACGTTGGGGGGACCTGACATGACACTGGAAGGAAGAAGTTGCTGGACCTCGCAGTCGAGGATCCTCTCGCCATTCCAACGTCAATTCAGTTGGAAAGCGAAACTGCGCAGTGGAGTAAGTTTCAAGTGAGTGAACCGTTGCACACCAGTAAACTCACCGGCCACATCGGTTCACTGGATCCGACGGCACACCGAAGTGAAACGATTGAAGCATACCAGCACGTTTTTTTTCTCTCTCTTTTAAAAGAATAGATATGACCGAAGTCGTAAATATTCTTGTACCCCTGAATAGTAGGCGGGAAAAATGCCTGTGTCATTTAAGGAGAGTGGCACAGTGCGGAATTCGAACCAGCGACCTCGGCACGGAAGTCAAGTGTGTTACCATGTGGCCATGTACCTCTGCAAGTAAAGGTTGTGTACGGTGGGCAGAATACACTCAAAGAAAACATGGTCGAAGGTCTCCTTACTCATTCCACACGTGTATGTAGGATTTTCTTTTATATGAATTTTATAACGGTGATTTTTCAGACAGTGGCATATTATTATCCTGTATATGACATACACAATTCGTTTGGACATGTTTCTTTTGTAGAACCAACGTTTAGCGGGTATTTTAACTTGAATAGTCACGAAGACAGCATCCTTATTGCTAATAGATTATCTTAGATATACCATAAAAAAGTACCGAATTAATCTTCTGCTTCTTCTTGTTCCTCATGGTCTAGGTCGTATGACCTGCTTGTGACGGTGGGCTGTCCTGGGATGATAACGTCCAGCTGCCCTTCCATCTTTTCGGTGGCCCTCCTGGTAATATCCTGTTAGGGTTTTCAGTCTTAGCAAAGTTCGCAAGTCTCGTATCCTCCATGCGTTCTACATGATCCCTACAGAAGCGCCTTCTGCTTCTTCCCCACCTCACTATGTCTTCAACACCAGAGACAGGCTTTATCGTCTCATTTCTGATCCGATCTCTAAGAGTTCTGCCTGCGATGGAGCGTAGAGTTCTCATTTCTGCCACTCTAAGAAGGTTTGTTATCCTGTTGGTATCGGCTCTCGCTTCTATCCCATATATCATGATGGGGCGGACGCATGTCTTATATATCCTGACCTTACCAAATTAATAACACTAGTTAACAAATTTTAACTTTTTGTCTGTAACAGAGATAAATTAGCCGATTCTTACTAAATCGACCCTGCTGATTACGAAAATCGCAGCGAAAAGTTTGCAACACGTAACATTTTTGTGCAACAGAAGGGGGAGTATTTTAATAAAATAAGTACGTTTTGGCGCTTTTCAAAAGTCGTAATTACAACAATTAAAATAAATTAATTCCTGAAATACTATAATTTAGACACAGAATACAATGTTGTTAAATAGGAAAATAAAAAAGCAGAATAAAAAATAATTACTTTAAGAAAAATTGACCTTATATACCATTTTTTTTTTAAAATAGCCTTTTTATAAATTTGATCGAATCAACTATTTTTTTAGAGATTGTATATTAAATTGAATGAAAACTCAAATTAGATAACTTAGAAGCCCCTACTATATATTACAGTAAACACCCATATGCAGATACTAGCAAAAAAATTTTGTTAAAAAATCCCACCTTCCTTGATATCGTTGTTCCATTCTGTGAATATCCTGATGGAATCTTTCCCCTTGTTTATCACTTAGAGCTCTGGGAAAGTTATCTGGGAAAAAAATCTAGATGGGAATGTGGAAAGTGTATTTTCAGTGACATTCGACATTCTAGCTTCTGGTAACTGCAAGAATTCTTTTTTTTTTTTTTTTTTTTTTTTTTACCTGGCGAGTTTATTGCCATGTGGCAATCTCTTCCAACCAACCAGAAATATGTTTTTATAGGCACTAAGTGTTAACCAGACTGTAATCCTATTTTTAAAAAATCTGGGTTCCAGCGGGGATCGAACCCGCAACCTCCGGATCGGCAGACAAGTGTCTTACCAGGCCACGGATCACCCCTTGGGTAGGCAGAGATGTCATAGCGCCAGATATTCCTATCTTTACACACATATTTTACCTCGTCCACATGCATACACCTTCTCATACAATGTATTCCTTTTTAAATTCTCTTTAAAGTGTCTTACCATCAAGCCACGGAGGTCGTCGAGCTCTTGTAAAAGCTGTTCGTAATTATCAGCTTTATTATTACCTAGGAAACCACTAACAACTCATCCAAAGGCTTTCCAAGCTTCTAGTTCTTCAGCACTTAATTTTTTTTTGAACTTTTCATGTTTCAAAAGTTTCAGTTTCAGCTAAAAACTAATTTCAAATTTTTATTTTAAAAGGTACGTGATGGAACCTTTTTAAGTTCATATTCGTTATCAGCACACAAAAATTGACCTAAAATGACCGTTTTCACCCTTGTTACAAAAGCCTTGTTAACTAGTGTAACCATTCAAAATGTGTCTTACACATTTTTTTGGGACAGGTAAAATTTTGATTGGTATGTGTGTGTGAGGTGTATGGAACGTTTGAAAAATTGTCTGATTTGTGTTATTTTATTGCCATTACCAAAAAATATCACTAGCTCAAGGATTAATCATAAAAATTGACCTAAAATGACCGTTTTCACCCTTGTTACAAAAGTCTTGTTAACTAGTGTAATCATTCAAAATGTGTCTTACACATTTTTTTGGGACAGGTAAAATTTTGATCGGTATGTGTGTGTGTGAGGTGTATGGAACG
The DNA here is from genome assembly GCA_949825065.1 of Odontocerum albicorne. Taxonomy (NCBI): domain Eukaryota; kingdom Metazoa; phylum Arthropoda; class Insecta; order Trichoptera; family Odontoceridae; genus Odontocerum; species Odontocerum albicorne. Next base: position 14,124,008 of record OX463867.1, read on the forward strand.
TTTGAAAAATTGTCTGATTTGTGTTATTTTATTGTCATTTCCAAAAAATATCAGTAGCTCAAGGATTAATCACAAAAATTGACCTAAAATGACCGTTTTCACCCTTGTTACAAAAGTCTTGTTAACTAGTGTAATCATTCAAAATGTGTCTTACACATTTTTTTGGGACAGGTAAAATTTTGATCGGTATGTGTGTGTGTGAGGTGTATGGAACGTTTGAAAAATTGTCTGATTTGTGTTATTTTATTGTCATTTCCAAAAAATATCAGTAGCTCAAGGATTAATCACAAAAATTGACCTAAAATGACCGTTTTCACCCTTGTTACTAAAGTCTTGTTAACTAGTGTAATCATTCAAAATGTGTCTTACACATTATTTTGGGACAGGTAAAATTTTGATTGGTATGTGTGTGTGAGGTGTATGGAACGTTTGAAAAATTGTCTGATTTGTGTTATTTTATTGCCATTACCAAAAAATATCACTAGCTCAAGGATTAATCATAAAAATTGACCTAAAATGACCGTTTTCACCCTTGTTACAAAAGCCTTGTTAACTAGTGTAACCATTCAAAATGTGTCTTACACATTATTTTGGGACAGGTAAAATTTTGATCGGTACGTGTGTGTGTGAGGTGTATGGAACGTTTGAAAAATTGTCTGATTTGTGTTATTTTATTGTCATTACCAAAAAATATCACTAGCTCAAGGATTAATCACAAAAATTGACCTAAAATGACCGTTTTCACCCTTGTTACAAAAGCCTTGTTAACTAGTGTAACCATTCAAAATGTGTCTTACACATTATTTTGGGACAGGTAAAATTTTGATCGGTACGTGTGTGTGTGAGGTGTATGGAACGTTTGAAAAATTGTCTGATTTGTGTTATTTTATTGCCATTACCAAAAAATATCACTAGCTCAAGGATTAATCATAAAAATTGACCTAAAATGACCGTTTTCACCCTTGTTACAAAAGCCTTGTTAACTAGTGTAACCATTCAAAATGTGTCTTACACATTATTTTGGGACAGGTAAAATTTTGATCGGTACGTGTGTGTGTGAGGTGTATGGAACGTTTGAAAAATTGTCTGATTTGTGTTATTTTATTGTCATTACCAAAAAATATCACTAGCTCAAGGATTAATCACAAAAATTGACCTAAAATGACCGTTTTCACCCTTGTTACAAAAGTCTTGTTAACTAGTGTAATCATTCAAAATGTGTCTTACACATTTTTTTGGGACAGGTAAAATTTTGATCGGTATGTGTGTGTGTGAGGTGTATGGAACGTTCGAAAAATTGTCTGATTTGTGTTATTTTATTGCCATTACCAAAAAATATCACTAACGCAAGGATTAATCAATTAACATTTCTAATCATGAGGTTGTTCACGCTACGCAGTACCTGCCCGCTATCTATGCCGCGCGATAATATCTTAATATTCGCCATGTCAGAGATAATAATATATTATATTGTATTAACGACGAGTGTTTACATAAATATTTATCTTTCAATGGCGCCGAAACTCCCTATACCCATAATAAATAATAATTAGGAGAACAGATTTTTACAAGTGGCAATTTGGAAAACACGCGCCAAAACAAGGCAAAATGTTTGAGTTACAAATGCCGACTAAGTATAATTATTATTTGATCTAAGATTAACTATTTTTAAGGGGACTGTATTAATGTATATTTTTTATCCCTTTTATATAATAATTATAATAATAATAATAAAAAGAAACTTTATATAGCGCCGTTTACAGAGCAAACTTAGTTTAGATAGAGACGAGTTGAAGCCTATATCAGACAATGTTGCTAACCAAGCAGATCATCGTTGTTTTTTAAATTTTATTTACAATTGATATCATAATAACAGTAATAATAAAAGGACAATTTATATAGCGCCGTTTAGAGAGCAAACTCTCCTCAAGGGCACTCTAATTCAAAATTCGAACCTACTCATACATTTTGATAAGAACTACCAAAAATTATTGCCTTTAAGCACTTCCTAAAGCTGCAAACACCACCCATTTCTTTGACACTAGGAGGCAGGCCATTCCATGCTACAGGAACAGCAACGGCATAAGTTTTATCATAATGCTCCGCCACATTGGGTTGATTTGAAACAACCAATTTATGTTACTAGATTAAGAACTCGACCTCAAAATTCTGCTTCTCTCCGAATGAGCATCTATTAGACGCAATTTCAAAAGATACAATGGAGACATCCCATAAAGGGACTTGAATGCAAAGTCCCTGTGACGTTTGAAATGTCATGCCTCAAAGGGATGGGGTGAAATCGTTTTTTTTTATAAATCGTTTTTTTTTTTCATTATAAATGTCGGTAAAAGTTATAGTTCTGATTCTGATAATGACGATGACACTTCAGAATGTGCTACTTTATCGGATTCCGACTAAAATGTATGTTTTATGATTAAATAAAATTATTTTTCTCTAAACTGACGTTTTATGATTAAATAAAATTATTTTTCTCTAAACTGACGTTTTAATTCCTAATTTTCATTATGCTGACTTTCTAATGTATTGTATGATTTGTATCTATCTTTAAATAGGCCAAGATCCACTTTGAATTAATACTAATTACGAACATTTAATTACATGTATTAAAAAAATCGAAAATCCAATTATCGTATACCCCATCCCTAACGAATGCGGACTAACGTAGTGACTTTTGACGAACGTCGCCAAATATTATTTGATTTTAACAAACTGCCATATTTATGCTAATTTTTAACTAGATGTATTAATTTGTAATTATTGTTAGTTTTGTGTAATGTATTTACCTAAATAACTTTATATTTATTAGAATCGAGGCTTATATTAAAGTTGATAAAATAATTTATATTACTGAACGTCAACAGGCGTTTGCCCCAATACAAGGTTGTATTGGGGCAAATTTGTGAAAGGTCACAGGGACCAATCATACTACATTTTCTTTAGTACAGCAGGTGTATTAAAAATAGACTGGCGTCTAGGAAATTGTGAATCAGGCAAACTAGAGTAAATATAGTTACAATAATCCAGACCCGACACAACAAATGAATTCATAAAAGTTATTATTTCCCTCGTTGGAAGACATCGACGTATATATTACATTTGAACTCTCTAAGACTATAGAAACCTTAAAAGACCGTATAACCTATTTGTATACCAAAGGATAGCTTACTATTAAGACAGACACCAAGAAATATCTAAAGAACTAAATTATTAATAGAGCGCCAAACTTACCTATCGCCACACAAATATTTCGCCTTATCTATATCCATTCATCTTCTCATACAAATCCTACGATTTCTCCGACTTGATATTTTCTTTTTTTTTTTCCTTCCTTCCCTGTGATGTGTAACTAGTACACATTGCTTCTAAACACTTTAATATCTCTATAAATATAATAAATACTGGGCTCCAATTTTATGTATTCCTCCGTAATACATTTACGCATTGAATGAAAAAAAATATTAATTATAATTAGCACTTATCGGTCACATCAGAGATATTTTGTGAAAATCGGGAATAAATTCACCAATACAATCTAACGTGTGCCAGTGTGTGACGTAGGTATATTCATTATAAAAAACCGCTATGGGTGAGGAAGCGACGCTATTCACATCTCACTCTCACTCTACTTCGATATATGGGAACGCAAAAAATAGAATCTCAGTTCGCTCGCTTCAGTAGCTCGTGGGCATTCGTTTGAGGTGGTCTCTTCGCCGTTTTGTGAACGTCAGCCGATGTTTTTTTCATTTTTTCAGCATTTAAATTTGAATCGTTATAACTTTTGACTTCAAAACCGAGACTCATATTGAAGTCACGCCTGAATCTCCGAGGATTAAGCGGCGACCATCCACCCATTCTACAATATTTGTAACGGTGCTGTATAAAATGTATCTTCTTCCTCCCAGTCTCATGTCAGGTCCCCCCAACGTTGACTATCACCTGAGAGTAGACATCTTTGTCCCCGGCAGTCCGAAAAAGATCCCCAATGCTCCTTATACCAGTCCAATCACGTACCTTTATTGCGGAGCCAGGAGATTTGCCTCCTGCCATCTGCTCTTCGACCCTCTATTTTGCCTTGGATGATCAGGTGCAGTAATTTATACATTGCTCCTCTAAGTACATGACCCAAATAGGACTCCTTTCGGATTTTAATATTAGTCAGCAACTCTATCAACTTTGGCTCTTTGAAGAACCCTCGTGTTGCTGACCATATCCGTCCAGGGTATCCGTAGCATTCTCTGGTGTATCCACATTTCGAATGCTTCCAGTCGGTTTATACTACCAACTTTGAGGGTCCATGATTCCATTCCATACAATAACACTGACCAAACGTAGCATTTGACTAACCGTTGTCGAAGTTTCAAGTTTAGATTATCATCGCAGAATACGCTTCCCATTTTATTAAAAGCCGCACAAGACTATTCAATCCTGCACTTGACTTCGGTTTCTGGGTCGAGGTCTTCCACTAGGACACTTCCGAGGTATTTAAATGTTTCCACTCTCTCTATACCAGCACCGTTCAATGTAAGACTTGCTCCTGTGTGATCCTGCCGGCCAAACACCATGAACTTAGTTTTACTCACGTTCATGTTCAGACCCAGCTTTATATATAAAATTAATGAAGCCGGTGTGAAGCTGGGACAGAACTTTTTTTTTTATTGAACAAAGTAATATAGTGTACAAATATTTGTCAAGGCTAGCTCACCTATATATGGTCCACATTTATAACTTAACTAATCTTATTTATATATTATAATTTATGCACTTACTTCATCTTATTTTCCTATGTCATTTAATTTTTTTATAATCTTAATATATGATTTCTAAGAAATAATTGACACCTACATACTACTTATAAATAGATAACAATTCTTACAACTAATTACTTAGCAAGAACAAGTCCACTCGTTCAGGCTACTTGTATTCCATCACATTTTTAGAAACTAGTCCTTAAGGAAAGAGATGATGAGGATGATTTATTGATAAATAATAAAACACGTTAGATCGCAATGCGGAAAGAGAGTCCAATTTTATTAGTAACGTAGGTATTTATATCTTTTTAGAATGTGCGCGGGAATGCGCTCGCGATATGCCTACGTCTCGTTTCTGCGAATGCAAAAACGATTAATTGTTGTATGTAGGTATCATTCAAATACGGAACCGGCGAGACAAGCGTGGTGCGTTCTCTCTCTAGTATGGAATGCGGTCCGCTCGGCTATGGGTTGAATGGCCGGCGTGTGACCTTCGGACTTGTTTATTTAGATTGTTGAGGAATGCGAAGGTCATTTCATCGGTCATTGACCGTATGTATGAACGCCCACAGTGTTCCGAGTGGGCGACCGCCACACATTCACTCAGACCTTGGTCGTGCCAGCTGGGGCTGAACAAAATGTATAAATAAATAAATTAATTCGGTTCATATCAGTTTTTTTTTTCTGCGTTCACGTTTCACTCCCACTTTTTCTTAAATCAGTCTATAAAATATATCTTTCAAAACAAAAAAATATTAAAGGTGTTGAAAACACAAATAGAATATTTAACAATGTTTTACCCTTTTTGTTGAAATAATGAGGTTTGCCACGAAAATATTGTGTTTCAGTTAAACTCGAGTGATAATTTGGTTAAAACCAAAATATTAAATTGAATTGTAAAAATATTTTCATGGGCGGTATCATCACTTCATTATCATTTCAAAGAATTTTTATATTTATTTTTTAAGTAACGAGAGTCGATTAAATCCAATATAGTAATTTATTACTGGGCATGCTGCGGTAGGAAACAAAGTCAATGGTTATTTGAATTAATTTATTTTATTGTAATCAATAGTAAAAATGTTTTCGTTTACTGATAGAAAAAATTAACAATATAAGAAAAAATACACACATTTATTTACGAGGGTCATCCAGAAACTAAGGTTACAAAGGTTCCTGAGGCGGGGGAATTTTTTTGTTTCAAAGTTGGTGCACCTGGCATGTAGGGGGGATCCTAACGGTCAGTTTGTTTGGTCCCGCATGTTTGTCGGCCATTTTGTTCAGTCACAGTAAATTCTTCCGATGGAGAGGTCATCGTGCGCTCCCGCCAACTCTCGTCCGTGCGAGACCCGCGCGGTCATCAATTTTTTGACTTTGCAGAACAATACCGCCTCGAATATCCATCGGAAGCTCGTGAAAGTTTATGGTAGTGATGTGATGAGTCGACAACATGTCACGAAGTGGGTTAGGTTGTTCAGAGAAGACCGTACTGATACTCACGACGAGGCAAGGCAGTGATTTCTGACGAATTTGTGCAAAAAATTGAAAATTAAGTGCTTAATGACCGCCGTGTGACGCTTGACGATCTTCACGAAGAGTTTCATGACATTTTTCGAAGTCTCCTGGGTAATATTGTGTCGGAAAAACTTGGTTACACGAAGTTGTGTGCAAGATGGGTGCCCAGAATGCTCACACCGGAGCACCGTCAAAATCGCGTGACCGCCGCGCGTGAATGTTTGGATCGTTTTGCACAGAAGGGAGAAGCTTTTCTGGACTCACTCGTGACGGAGGATAAGACGTGGGTGTGTCACTACACCCAAACAATTTTTTAACGATCAGGAGGTCGAGGAAGCTGTGAAGAAGTGGCTGAAAGAGCTGGCGGTGGAGGTCTATGACACTGGCATACAAAAGCTGGTGCCCCGACTACAGAAATGTCTCGATCTCGACGGCGATTACGTTGAAAAGTAGTTTAATATATTTGTGACGTATCGTGTAAATTTCAATTAAATACAAGCATTTTTCGATCCTACATAAATGTTGTAACTTTACTTTCTGGATTACCCTCGTATATCGTTGTCGCCGTCGTTGATGGGACTGTCTTGTAGTCGAGGATCCCCTCGCCATACCAACGTCAATTCAGCCGGAAAGTGGAACGATACCGCAGAGTTTTTTTTTAACCCTTGAGGTTCCGCAAGGAATTATACTCAAGAAAATGTAGCATGGTCCCTGTGACGTTTGAAATGTCATGTCTCAAAGGGATGAGGTAAAATAATTTTTTTTTTTTTACAAATCGAATCGTTATTTTATAAATCGAAAAATTGTTTTTCTCTAAACTGACGTTTTAATTCCTAATTTTCATTATACTGACTTTCTAATGTATTGTATGATGTGTATCTATCTTTACATAGGCCAAGATCCACTATGAATTAAAACTAATTACGAACATTTAATTTTAGGTATAAAAAAATCGAAAATCCAATTATCGTATTCCCCATCCCTAGCCAATGCAGACTAACGTTGTGACTTTTGAAAAACGTCGCCAAATATTATTTGATTTTAACAAACTGCCACATTTTTGCTAATTTGTGACAAGACGTATTAATTTGTCATTATTGTTAGTTTTATGTAATGTATTTACCTAAATAACTTGCTATTTATTATAATCGAGACTTATATTAAAGTTGATAAAATAATTAAAATTACTGAACGTCGTTACAAGGTTGTATTGGGGCAAATTTGTGAAACGTCACAGGAACCATGCTACATTTTCTTTAATATAGTATGGCTGATCCCGAAAACCTAATAGAATTATCTTTTTTGTATATATATTCAAAGGATATTACGAAGACTTGTAAGACTAAATATGTACAATACGTGTCGTTTGTGCCGCCGTTCACTCAGGAAAAAACAATGTTAGGGTTGTCACAGCTTATCACAGAAAATACGAAAACATACGTTGATAAAATATTTGATACAATTAAGAGTATATATAACACGAAAATATGAATTATTTTAATAACGCACGGAAAGTAAATAATGTAACTATAAAATCATTTCAAATTTCAACAATTAAATAAGTAAAACGCTCGCACTGACAACCCTGTATCAGAGACACATGTCGACTGTCATGCCAAGCTTTTAGGTAAATCTCTTTAAATTCGATAATAATATCTGTAAACTGTAATATTATAGTATTTACTCATCATCTCAATAGATGTCTCCATATGTTCCATATTTTAGATTATTCGAATTAGTACTAGACATTGGCAAGAAACAGGCATAAAGTTGAACGATTTAACTCGCAAATTTTGTATGGCCGACCCCACGGGCACGACAACAGACAGCGAGTAAACTCGCTTAAGGCACCTAACCGGTTAAGTAAATGTCACGTTGCACACCAGCAAACTCACCAGCTACACCATCGTACTGAATCCGATGGCAAGTCGAAATGAGACGATCGGAACACATCGATATGTTTTTTTTATATTCTCATTTTGAAAGAATAGATATGACCGAAGTTATAGACATTCTTATACCCCCGAATATTATGCTGAAAAAATGCCTGTGTGATTCGAGGGGAGTAACAAAGTTCGGGGCTTGAACCAGTGATCTTCAGCACGGAAGTCCAGTACGTTACCACTTGGTCATACACCTCAAAACACTAAGACCTGGGGTGGCCAATCTTATTGGACCACGTGCCAAAACCTGTATTGGTTTAAGGTTCGCGGGCCGCGCGTGTATTTTTTAAAAATTAATTGGCATAACAATATTTCCTTCCTTCAATCGATCTCGGAGTGGACTGGTGAGCATGGCTTACTCATAAATCCAAAGAAGTCTCAAGCGATCCTCATTGGCAGCCCTCAGCTTCTCGGTAAATTCAACACTTACATACTTCCTCCAATATTACTTGATGGCTCTAACATACCATTACATAAAACTGTTAAAAACCTAGGAGTGCCTAGGTTTTAAACCTAAAACGCCAAATTTACATACTGTCTCTATTGTATAACATTCTTAACTGTCCCGCCGCACCCTCTTATCTCGCCGAGAATTTTCAGCTTCTTTCCAATCATGGATTAGCGCTACGCTCAAACAGAGATTCTCTATTGGCCTTTCCAGTTCATCGCTCCTCTTTCTTTACGTCGTCCTTTACTGTCCATGCAGTGAGACTCTGGAATCAATTACAAACCAATATAAGACTCGCTCCGTCCTTGGCATGCTTTAAGAAGCGACTGAAAAAACTCTTAATTTCTAGTCAGTAAAATAACGTGTTTCATTCCTGATTTTTCTTTTCCTTTCCTCTCCACCATCCCTTTCTTTCCTTTTGATTGATGATATCTCACTTTATATGAAAAATAATGTTCGGGTGATTGTCCGTCTTTGTGGGGTTCGTGGGCATGTGCTCACGTATGTGTTTATGGATTTCGTGGGGATGGATAGTCATTTGAATTATTTATGCGACCATGTAACTTGTATCATTTACTTTTGTCTGGTTGGTTGGAAGAGATTGCCGCCTGGCAATAATCCCGCAGATTGTATTGCAATAAAAGTGTTAAATAAATAAATATTTAAATACCTGATAAACATGTACAAATGCTCCAATTTATTCTGATTAATATAGCGCTGTTTTAAAAGTCCACTATCTTTTGGAAGAATAGGTATGACTGAAGTCATAGGTATCCCTATACCCTCAAATTTGGCGGATAAAATAACTATGTCATTAGAAAGGCACAAAGTGAAGTTCGAACCTGCGACTTTCCGCGCGGATATCCTGCGCGCAACCACGCGGTTATGCACCTCTTTTACATTTACATAGGTTTCATATGGTTAACAAGAAAAAAATATATCAGGTGATATCAAAAGGTTAATGTCGTGGTCACAAAGGTCGTTCATTGCAAAATGTGGTTTGTTTGGAAAAGATCTTTGGAGTTATTTTCGAAGTCTGACCGGATTAACGCATACCTTCTTTCGTTTGACATTTTTTAAAGAGAAGTCATGATTCATCACCAGTTAACCCTTCCTTCCCTGTGATGTGTAACTAGTACACATTGCTTCTAAAATCTTTAATATCTCTATAAATATAATAAATACTGGGTTCAGATTTTAGGTATTCCTCCGTAATACATTTACGCATTGAATGAAAAAAATAATATTAATAATAATTAGCACTTATCGGCCACATCATAGATATTTTTTGAAAATCGGGAATAAATTCACCGATACAATCAAACGTGTGCCAGTATGTGATGTAGGTATATTCATTATAAAAAACCGCTATGGGTGAGGAAGCGACGCTATTCACTTCTCACTCTCACTCTACTTCGATTTATGGGAACGCAAGAAAAATAATCTCAGTTCGCACGCTTCAGTAGCTTCGGACATCTATTTGAGGTGGTCACTTCGCCCGTTTTGTGAACGTCGGCCGATGTTTTTTTCATGTTTTCAGCAATTAAATTTCAATTATTATCACTTTCGACTTCAAATTTCATTAATTTATGCGATTGGCTATAAATATTCTTATTTTTCCGATTTTAAATCGCTCATTTTTACATGTGTATTGAATACACAGCACCGGGACGCGCGGATTTTTTTTAGCACAGGAAGGGAAAGTTTAAAGAAGGGGCATATTATTTTTTTCGTTCCGTTTCCTTCCGCATATTTGCCCAACTGCAGTATGGGCAGTTGAAACGGAAAGGGTGAGAATTATGGGTAAGAGTTAATTACGAATTGGGGTAAGGGACGGTTAAGGTTCCAAACTGCCTAGGGGCACTGCATCTGTAGCTTATATGCTACTTATCATAATTTTTATAGCGCTATTATACAAAATAGTTTTGTATATATGATATATACAAAAAAAAACAAACAAAAGGCTGCAACAATTTAAATCGGCTTATTATCACGAAAATGTAAATCCTTCTAATCGAAACATTGAGTTCGATGTGTCAAGATTATGTTCTTGCTGAAATGCAACAGCTTGCACAACAATACACTTTTACTTCTATTTCTTCTTCACCGTAACGTATTTGTTGAATTTCACAAATTACGTAGGTATTTATAAGATTTTTTGTCATATATACATAAATAAATAAATTCGAGGGTTATAGCCGCGCGATAACGCTCTAGACTTCCGTACGGAAGGTCGCCGATTCGAATTCCGCGCTTTGCTACTCCCTTCGAACAGCACAGTCATTTTATTCGCCTAGTATTCGGGAATATAAGGCTACCTATAGCTTTGGTCATATGTATTTTTTCAAAATAAAAATTAAAAAAACATGCCGGTGTGCTCCAATCGTCTCATTTCGGCGTTCTATCAGGTCCCGTACAGGGACGTGACCAGTGAAATTGTTGGTGGGCGACTGCTCTCTCACAGAAAACAAACTCTTCGGCACAACTTTGCAATCCAGCTGAATTGATATTGGAATGGCGAGGGGATCCTCGACTACGAGGCCCAATAACGAACGATCGAAGAAGTGTTTACATTTCGTATTTCTTTGAATTCTATAAAACTATATGGACAAAACCATCTTTACTTCCTACCCCATCTTAAAAAAAAACAGATGCGTGAGACTCTCACGCGGTAGAAGTGAAACTTCTTAGCTCCTAGGAAAAGTTGATTTTATGCATTGCTTTTATTCCATTTGTTAACGTTTTTTTTATGATTAGTAAATGGTTATATGGAATTTAATTCAAGAGAATCTCTCTCAATTCTTGGATAAAACTAGATGGTACCGCGAACTTGCCTGGGTCTTGTGACATTAAAGAAGTGTAATGTATGACATTTATAAAAATGGAGTCGTATACAATACAACAATGCGTTGAAATTTTTGAATTATTTTATGTATTGTAATCTCCGGAAACGGTGATGTTAATTGGCCACCAAGATCATGTGATCTGATACCGTTGGACTATTTTCTCTGGGGTTACGTGAAAAGCCAGGTCTATAAGAATGACCCCCGATCAATTCCTGAGCTGAAGAACGAAATTATTCGCATTATTGGCGAGTTCGAACCGCAATTATGCCAAAATCTCATCGAAAATTTTGACAAAAGAGTGATTATCTGTGGAGCTGCAAGAGGTGGACATTTGGCAGATGTTGTTTTTTTGTGTTGAAATGTCATACATTATACTTCAATGACCAATAAAAAGTTTTTTGAAATCAAAGCAAATTTTGATTTTACGCATTGTTTTTTTTTTATGTTTAGGAAATGGTTATGTGGAATTTAATTCAAGAAAATCTCTCTTAATTAAATAAAATAATATTTTATTTTTAATAATTTTAATAATAATGTAATACACTTAAATAATAATATAACACATTAAAATAATATTAACTATTATTAATAATAAATGATTATTAATATTAAAAAAAAAAAGAATAATAATTTATTAATGAATAAAATATTTAATAATAATGAATATTAATTTAATAATAATATGTTACAACACACCGTTTCACTTTTCGTGATGTACAGGCCAATTTGCCCTACGGCGCCTATACAAGTTTCACTTCAAAAACTTTTTATTGGTCATTGAAGTATAATGTATGACATTTAAACACAAAAAACAATATCCGCCAAATGTCCACCTCTTGCAGCTCCACAGATGCTCACTCTTTTGTCAAAAAATTTGATAACATTTTGGCATAATTGCGATTCTAACTCACCAATAACTCGAATAATTTCGTCTTTCAGCTCAGGAATTGATCGGGGGTCATTCTTATAGATCTGGGTTTTCACGTAACCCCAGAGAAAATAGTCCAACGGTGTCAGATCACATGATCTTGGTGGGCAATTAACATCACCGTTTCTGAATATTACAATACATAAAATAATTCAACAATTTGAATGCGTTGTTGTATTGTATACGACTCAATTTTTATAAATGTCATACATAACACTTCTCAAATGTCACAATATCCTGGCAAATTCGTGACGCCATCTGTATTTTATCCAAGAATTAAACAAACTGTTCAATTTGAAAGACCCTATAGTATGTACATATACACATATACCCTGAAATTACATATATCAATATATCTTAGGGTAATGTCAAAGCAAGTACATTTGAGAGAAAAGGTTCCACTACCAAGCATCAAATTTTTATTAAAATAATGTTGTGGACAATCATCTAATCAAATTTCGATACTCTCCGGCACCCATATAAGAATTACACTTGTTTTGTAAGTCTGTTTCAAAATAATCTCAAGTTTGTAATTTATTTTTATCAAACACTGTTTATTCCACTTTCTTGTAACGGTATAACCCTACCGGTTTCAAGGTGCACACCTCATCTTCAGGGGAGCACAAACAAGACTAAATTCTGTTCGAAACTATAAGCATACCTATAAATGGAGCAAAGTCATATTTATACAATAAAAAACATATCATACGAAATAACCAAAAATATTCCAAGTCACATAAAGCTAGCTTTTTACATTAATTTTAATCTCCGGAAACTCTTATTTAATGGAAAAGGCAAAAATGGAATACTTAGCAACAGTGGTGTGTATAAACTTTTATGTGCTGACTGTGTTAATTTCTATATAGGAAAGACAGGAAGATCTTTTGAAAAGAGATTTGGTGAACACAAATCCGCCTTAACAAATCCTCTAATTTATTCTGAAATGGCTAATCATTGTCACCGTGAAAACCACACTTTTTCTACCGATGATGCCAAATTCTTACATATCAGTAGTAACGGAAATAAATTGGACAGATGGCCCTAGAAATTTCTAAGTCAGTACATCGATCCGAACATCTGGTGAACAGTTATATCCCAAAAATCTCTCCGCTGTTGGTCAAAATCGTCCCATGCCTCCCTCACCCCTTAGCCCCTCAACATTGAAGCGTGTATATCGGTACCAGTTCGAACAGAATTTAGTCTTGTTTGTGCTCCCCTGAAGATGAGGTGAAAGCCTTGAAACCGGTGGGGTTATACAGTTATAAAAAAGTGGAATAAACAGTGTTTGATAAAAATAAATTACAATGTCTTTAAACCTCCACAACATTAATGCCTTAACTATAAACTACAATCTCAAGTTTACTATCTCCATTCTACAGATAACATCCTACTCTTACAAACAGCTTTTTTCTAATTCTTAGAGATAACAGTTTGTTAGAGTGGACATTCTTCCCAAGGCACACATTTCTATCGCATTAATTCTGTTTCTATCAGCCTTGTTCAATGTCCAAGCTTCATTTGTATACATTAAGGTTGTTATGAACATGTCAACGTATGCTACTGAACGTAAATTATTATGTGATCCAAATAATTATTTATTTTATTTTATTGTATTATTACATATGACAAGAAATATACATAATTTGCGAACAAAAACAACAGGTAATTTGATTTGGACATACAATTTTAATGGATCTGGGTTTGTTGCCTTTCATTTGTCGTATCCCCAGTAAACTAGGCTTTTGCCTGTATCTCACTGAGGATATTTAGCATGAGAAAATAAATCGATACTTCTTTCCGATTTTTGATTACACAAAAACAAAACCCCGTTGCACGCTCTCATCAACCTGACAAACAGCGACACTCAACTACAACTGAAAACATCTTGCGAAATTCAACTCTTCACACATCATCACTCCAGAAAGACCAAAAATATTCAGCCCACAATATACCGCACACAATCATAAGAATAAAAATTTAAATCAAAATTAAAACAAAAAATACACATAAACACAAATACAAAAATTAAAACAACAAGAAAATTAAAACATTAAAAATATATTTGTATTATAGCATGGTACTATACATACGAGTATATAATATATAAAGGTTGCCCAACCATGCATGGCCGCGCTGTTTCGCACTGTCTTTCTGTGCAGAAAGTCATCAATTCTAGCCCACCCCTATGCTATACCCCTCAAATGATCTCCACCAAGTATTCGGGAATATAAGGATACCTAATACTTCGGTCATATCTATATTCTTTCAAAAAAGAAGGACAAAAATATGCCGGTATACTTCGATCATCATACTTCAGTGTGCCATCAGATCCAGTACAGCGGTGCAGCCGGTGAGTTTGCTGGTATGCACCGACTCAATCACTTAAAAATAAATTAAAAAACTTCCCAGGCACAGCTTCGCTTTCCAATTGAATTGATGTTGGAATGACGAGGGGATCCTCAAGGCCTAGCAACGACGACACGTTATTGCAGAGATGGCGCCCCTAGCAGTTAAGAACTTACTTTCAACCCACCATCTTTACAATATGTGATTAAAAAACCTTTATCGGCTCTGTTTCAGATGATAATAAATTTAGTGCCATACAACAGAGCATTTTTATTTTTTTTATTTATATATGACAATACATAATTTGTGAAAAAAACAACAGGTAATTGAATGTGGACACAAATTTTATTAATCTGGGTTTGTTTTTGCCTTTCCTTTGTCGTGTTCACAGTAAACTAGGCTTTTGCCTGTATCTCACTGTTTTAACGAGTTACATTAGATATGGAAAGGCATGTAACGGATAAGAAACAAAAGTCAATAGGGCGCTTATTTTTATTTAATTAACGACACAACAGTGTCTTTATATCCAAATTAACATGTGACAGGTTATACAAGTACAGTGGAACCTCTATCTATCGTTCCTCGAATAATCGTTTTCCCGTATGTATCGTTGTTTCTTCAGGTCCCAATTTATTTCATACAAAACACTAAAAAATAGATCGCATCGATCGTTTACCTATGCATCATTTTACCGCATTTATCGTTTAAATTACGCGGCAAATTTCGTTTGTAAATGGTCAAAAACATTCAAGAGCGAGAGAGAGAAACGAACGGTTTGTCGCTTCTGTCGGCTGCCGCGCCGCCCACGCCGGTATGTCGACGGCAGTTGGCTTTAAGCATTCAAGCACAGCAGTCGGTGCAGTTGTATTTTTACTCCCTTGTTTTTGAGCCCTTTAACCATAAAAATGAACCGACCCGTGAAAAAAGTGCGCACTCTTCAAGAAAGATTGAACATTATCGAGGAAGTGGAAAAAAATCCTGCTGAAAAACGCGTTAATAATTTTGTTACATTCGACGACAATATCCCAACATGTGGGATCGAAACAATAGAAAACTTGTGTGACGCAAGCTTGAAAGAGACTGTAGCAGAGGAAAATCTCGATGAAGAGGATCCGCCACCTATCCCTTCATTTTTGGAAGCGTGCACAATGTTTGAAAAATTAAAAACATTTCTGTATGCTCATGAAATTACAGATGCTGAAAAAAGTGTGATAAGCAGCACAGAAAACATTTTAATTTCTCACGGCAGTAAAAAAGCCAAAAAACAAATGTCCATGATGGATTATTTTAAATAAAAATATGTTTTTTGTATTCAACTTCATGTGTTTTTTTATTTGTGTTTCATTCTTTTGTGCAGCTTTTTTTTTTTGATATTCTTACAATATTTTATTATGTTATTTTTATTTAAACAAATTGATGTACATATACCTAAAACATGTATTTTTTAGAATATGTATGTACCTATTAAACATTTAAATATTCATGTGTTTTTTTCTATATTCCCACATTCATTGTTTTCCCGCATTCATGGTTATTTTCAATAGGTCCCTTCCAAAACGATAGATAGAGGTTCCACTGTACTTAAAATTATTGACAAAAATACAAAACTTTATCTTAAACTGATATGTACGGGAGATACAACAAGCAGTAGTAATAATAAATTACAGTCATTGTTTAAAATTATTTAATATTAATATGTATATTTATGTTCAATATATGTATTTACGAGGCATATCCAGAAAGTAAGTGTACTGAATTTTTGTAGGTTACAATTTTTTTTATTTAAACAAAAAAATTACGTGGTTACCGTAGTACATATGTAAGCTATTTTTCGACATAGTGGCCATTCCTCTCAATGCAGGTGGTGAAGCGGGGTATCAACTTTTTGATGCCTTCCTCTAAGTAGTTTCCCGCCAACCCCTCCGTCCACTTCTCCACCTCCTCCTTTACCTCCTCGTCGTTTGAAAACCTTTTTCCACCCATGTGCAGCTTCAGGGAGGTAAAGAGATAGTAATCTGAAGGTGCTAGGTGAGGGGAATGCGCGGGATGGTTCAGGACATCCCATTTAAACGAGGCGAGCAGTTCCTTCGTGGCGTTGGCCGTGTGTGGTCTGGCATTGTCGTGCAGCAGGCAGACTCCCTTTGTCAGCATGCCTCTCCTCTTGTTCTGAATCGCCCTCCGCAATTTTTTTAGGGTCTCACAGTATCTTGCAGAGTTGATGGTCTCCCCTTGAGGCATATATTCAATTAAAATTATGCCTTGACAGTCCCAAAACACGGATGCCATGATTTTCTTGGCTAAAATTGTGGTTTTGAACTTTTTGGCGGAGGGTGAAGAGGTGTGACGCCACTGTTGAGACTGCCTTTTGGTTTCAGACGTGTAGTGTGCAACCCAAGTTTCATCTCTAGTAACGATGGAGCGGAGAAATTCATCTCCATGGAGTTGGCAGCGCCTCAAAAACTCTTGCCCGGCATTATTTATTTCGCACTTGGCGGGAGATTGGATTGACATTTTTCACAAAACGTGTTGTCGCATCGACAGTTCTCAACGAACTGACCTCGAACCGGTCTCGTTGCGGAGGGGAAGGGTCAGGCTACACGGAAGTGTAGCCAACATGTCGAAAATAAAATCCATCCGGTTGTGAGAGCCTCAGTACACTTACTTTCTGGATACGCCTAGTATATCACAAAATATTACCAAATTTTACCAAGTAAACTTACGTAATTGCCGAAGGCTTATTTTATAGTGGTATATTATACATATTTAGTCAAACCGGAAAATATCAAAATCCGTGATAGTCTACAAGAATATTCAAGTACCAACTTTTATACATAGAAGTGGAAAAAGACAGAAGCGTTATAAATGCTGTAGAAATGTGTCTACTGAAAAGAATAGATAGGGTCATATTTTATAAAAGAATACACAATGAAGTGATAAGGAATAAAAGTAAACTTAATGCTGATGTATTTAATATAGTAAATATGAACACTCTCAGATGGTTTCGGTATGTAGAACGAATGAATGAAGAAATACTGTGGTGAAGAAAGGCCAAGGAAAGTATGGTTGGATCAATTTAATAATATTTTGAAGGAGTTGTATGATATGGTGTATGGATGACGATGAGGAGAACTATGTGTGTCGCGATAGGGAAGACTGGTGTCCTGGCATCTCTACCTATTCCAAAAAGGAAATGGCGAGATGGTATGCATGTAACTTTTTCATCAAATTTCTTATTAGTGACATCTATGTTTCTAAAATGTATTTTTTATACGTTGACGAAAAATCTTGATATATATTTGACGAAAACCCATCAAAATCAGTGGCGATTATTTTTTACTTCCTTAACTTTTCCGTATCCACTATTCAAAACAAAGAACAAGAAATATTTTTGTTTGATTTTATATTTTTTTACAATAAACGTATATTCTTTACAATTTACAATCACGATGAACATTAAAAATAAAATCAGCAAAGAAACAAACCTAACATATATTTAATACAGAAACCTGTAACACTGAATACTCGACTTGGTAAAAGTATTATTAATTTATTTTGCTCTCAATATGTAAAACAAACTTATTTATTCTAATAAATTGTTTATTTACTGCAGTAAAACACGTATTTTTTTGTATTTCATTTAACTTTTTTCACCTTTCTACTTCTGAAGTATTTTTATATTAAAATTATCGAAAACATTCATTATAGTGATGTGAAGGCTTTATTTTTAGTGAAAAATAAAGTCAAGTTCAATTAAAGAGTTTCATATATACTTTATATATTTTTCCTCTTGCATATGATACGCTTCAATATATCTGAATTTGTAATTCGGACATATTGAAGAGCGTGGCTGGGAGACAATATTATTTTTCAGCTATTTAGTCGAGCATTTAGTTTAGAACCACTAGGGCAACTTTAAAACTTATTGTTCCACATTGCAACCGTTGACAATGTTATCGCACGTGAGAAAGCAACAACACTCACACACATGAGCTAGCGTTGTTACTAGACAAACTTTTCGACTAAACTGGGATTTACGAACCGGGATTTGAATGCAAAACCCCCAGATGGAAAATATGCATTTTACCAACTAGGCCACGGAGCACAGTAATTATCTTTTATATATTTTGTATTTTTAGTATATTAAGACGTTTTTTAAATTATTTTTTTAGCGCTCATCGAATCTATCTACGATTATGTACGAGTAATGTTTACAAAGAAAATCTTGAGATGATTTGGAAAAATCGTGATAATTAGTTGCTAAGACTTATGTATTTATTTATTTAACACTTTTATTGCAAATACAATCTGGCGGTCTTATTGCCAGGTGGCAATCTCTTCCAACTGACCAGACTAAAGTAAATGGAGCAAGTTACATGGTCGCATAAACCATTCAAATGACTATCCATCCCCACAAAATCCAAAAACATATACGTGAGCATATGCCCACAAAGACGAACAATCACCCGAACATTTATTTTCATATAAAGTGAGATATCATCAATCAAATGAAAAGGAAGGGATGCTGGAGAGGAAAATAAAAAAAAAATCAAGAATGAAACACGTTATTTCACTGACTAAAAATGAAGAGTTTTTTCAGTCGCTTCTTAAAGCATGCCAAGGACGGAGCAAATTACTTAGTGAATGGAAGTGAAGCCTGGACATTGATAGTGATTGATAAGAGTAGAAAAATGTGTGTCATGCGAAGAAAATCCAGTATCACATTGTATGATAGAGTAAAAAATGATCGGATAAAGGACAATTGCTCATCAGAGATGGATGATATAAGAAGAATAAAAATAGGAATCTCGATATGGTCAAGACACATGGGAGAATGAGTAAAAAAAAACAAATATATTGGTCTAAAAATGTTGTGTACGAAGAAGGGGTAGACTGATGGAAAAATGGAAGATATTTAATAGGTGTAATTCTGATTGTACGAGTATTATTATGTTATATGACATGTTCATGTATAGAGTACCACCTAGCAGGCTTATTACCAAGTGGAACGTGGCTTCTTCTAATCAACCAGAAACAAGTTAAAGATGCCTTAAGCAAAAACCAGACTGACTTTAAAATAATAGTTTAAACGAGAATCGAACCCGCATTTCTGGAGCTGGAAGACAAGGGTCTTACCAAGTAGGCTACAGAAATCATAGTTGATTAAGAAACGTTTGAAAAAAATAAACATTCATTAATGACAAGATATATAAGTGTGGATGATAAGGTTTATTTGTATGCGTGTGGATAATAGGGATATGGAGATCTATTCTATTTGTCTACCCCAAAAAGGATTTGAAGTTTTTGCATGTATATGTATTTTATACCAACTTCATTTACTAAGTATTGTCTCGTGAATGAGGGACGAAACTTAAAACGTACAAAGAAATCGTAATACTTGAGGAGAAATAATAAACTTGAATTCAAATTCATGGAATTTTACGGTTAGTTTTGAGATAAATAAAAAGCAGTAATTCACTAGAACGTAGTTTTCTAGTTTTATGGCCCTGCTTTTGTTTTTCAATAGACTGACACACAACCGATAGTTCAACATTCCACCGCCAGGTGATCATATTTTCCTGTCATTTTTTTTAGTTATCTTGACATATGTTTTACATTTACACGTTATTTTCATCGTCTCGTGTTCCGTGTTAAAAGACAAAATAGTGTTTATTAAATCAATTGACTAATTATCTAACTCTGACTGTTATAAAATGTCAATTAAATCAGATGTTTGACCGTTGAAAACGTTGAAAAATTTCCATTGACAAACGTCATCTTGTACAAAAGCGAGCAATTTCGAAAGGTAATGGAATATACATATTTGTTTAATACTTTAACTGATTATTTGTCCAGCTATTAGAGTATGAAAGATAATGTTTTCTTAATTATGTAGCGACATGCAACGTTGTCGTTTCTTTAAAATAAATTTAAGCAATAGTACTATTAAAATGTCTTCGCATGATAACAGCGTGTATCATAAAAAAAGTTTGATTTATTATTTACGCTGTGACAATGTTTTCACAAGTCTGGAAAATTATATACCCAACTCGCATCTCAGGTCGTCTACGATAATTGTTTAAATTACTATTTTTAATGTTTTAAAAGCTGATAAAATAAATATTCAACCTACTTAGTATTCGATTTAGAGAGGCCCGCGTTTTTTGTGCATTTTTTTTTCGACTTTGAAAATAATATTGGCAGTGTTCAATAATAAGTGCTTCTGTATTAAATTATGAATTTCAACACATGTACAGTGTCAATATTTGTGTTTGGCTTGTTTGTTTTTCATTTTACGTATGCATACAATAAAATAACCTAACGTAACCGAACTGTCATATCCATACATCTGTCAAACTTATTTTTATTTTATTATTTGAATTTGGAACAAATGTGATTGGAAAAATAATTAATTAAAGTGATATGGTACTTACACAATTTTGAAATGTGTTGTTAGGTTAAATTCACATGTTTTCACTGAATTGCTTGACTGTGCAACAGGTGTTTTTTTAGAAATTCTTTATTTTTAATGTGTTTAATGTATTACTTATGAAGATAAATGGTTTTTATTGTTGTAACAATATTTTTTTACACATGTTTTTATTACTTGGAACTGCAGTCGAACAAAATAATAAGTGTCCATTTACATTAAAAAAATATCTATAAATTTTGCATTGTAAATTAATTAAATCCTCATAAAACCGTGATATGTTGTGTCAACCAAATTTTAAAATTACTAGAAAAGGAATTTCATATATCTAGTGGAAAATATATATTATTATAGTTCAGAAATTCTAGGATGAGTCCTGTGACAGCTCACAAATTTGCCCCAATACAACCTTATGTAATGTATTTACCTAAATAACTTGCTATTTATTAGAATTGAGGCTTATATTAAAGTTGATAAAATAATTTAAATTACTGAACATCGTTACAAGGTTGTATTGGGGCAAATTTGTGAGCTGTCACTGGACTCATCCTAGAATTTCCAAACCATAGTCCAATTAGAATCCAATTGTATTGTAAAAAATATATTTTTTGTAGAAACAGTGTCACAACTAGTTTAGGACTAGGTTTTTTTCGAGACGGATGTTAAAATTAGAATGACGATAGGAATTTTAATGTTGTTTGACCACATTAAGATAATGAGTTGCAAAATGCTTTCGAAATTTAAATAAATCTATACATAAACCTTATATGTCTGATATGAATAGAGAGTAAGATAATGTAAGTCCAAAGAAAGAGTTAAAAGAAATAGTTAGATAATAGTGTGTTATTAAGCAGGAAGAAGTTATCTGGTGCGATGTGCAAAGATTTTATAAGTTGTCATCGAGAAGTGGTTTTTCCTGCTAAGAAGGCTTATCCTCATTCTACGGAAAGAAGTAAATTCTCCGTAATGAGACAAAAATACGAACTTGGCAAGAAAGATTATATTCCAATGCTATAAATTGTTATTAAATAAGCATTTACTTAATTTTTTATACCAATTCAGTATTGTTAGAAAAATTGGATACGGTCTAAAAGTATACTAACAATTCAATGACAGAAATTTAGATAGATAGATTCACCCTAGACCCAAATACACTAACAATTCAATGACAGAAATTTAGATAGATAGATTCAAATACTCAGGGTCATTATTTAATGATAATAATTTAGATATCTGTCTTAACATCAGAGACATAATTGGCGGTGCTAATGATTTTGTATATAGTAGATTTGAACATTATTGACATACTTATTTTTATATCATATTCTAAGATTTGATAATTACACCTTAATTTATGCTGCTCATGAGCTGCCTTTCACAGCTTAATATGCAAAATGCAGGCGTCCGAACATTTTTGAACACCATTAGGCAGTTTTGAACATCATTAGATAGTTTTGAACACCATTAGACACTGCTTCATGATACTTTAACCGTTTTACTGCTGGACCTTTTTTCAATACTATAAAACGTCTACACAGGTTGTCTCATAACTTAATGTCAAGCCGGTATCGAGGAAAAGGCCAGCTTATGACGGTTCAGAATAAAAAAAAAGTCTCATACTTTTCGAGTTATAGGTATTTTTTTTTTAATCGTAAAAGTATCTATCCTGCGCCAAATGTTTATATGCTGTGACTACAAATTGCCATATTTTATGATTTTAATGGTTGTATCGCAATCCTAGATAGCCCTGATATTAGTCAGAGTCCGATATAAAACTAAAAAAAACTTGCACGTTCGAAAAAAAAATTGTTTTTGTCCGATCATAAACATTAATATTTTTTATCAGCTAACTTGAACTAATCATACTGTAAAAATAATGTACTACGCTAACCTGGAAAATTACATCAAAAGATGGCCTGTTTAGTTAGGATTTCAAAATAATACAATACATACAAAAGTATTTTTGCCCAAAGGCAATATGCTTATTTGGCTCCCATTACATACAATGGCGTGCCGACTTCAATAAAGGTAAAGGTAGGAAAACCATTTAGACAATCGATCGGAGCTTGGTTGTTATTGCGACAGGATTTTGAGTACTTGGGCTTTCAGGATGAATGACGAGTGGGAGGGATTTATGATTGTGTGCAGTAGTGTGAGATGAATATTTTTGGTCTTTCTGGAGTGATGATGTGTGAGTAGTTGAATTTCGCAAGATGTTTCCAGTTGTAGTTGAGTGTCACTGTTTGTCAGGTTGATGAGAGCGTGCAACGGGGTTTTGTTTTTGTGTAATCGAAAATCGGAAAGAAGTATCGATTTATTTTTTTCATGGTAAATATCCTCAGTGAGATACAGGCAAAAGCCTAGTTTACTGGGGATACGACAAATGAAAGGCAACAAACCCAGATCCATTAAAATTGTATGTCCAAATCAAATTATCTGTTGTTTTTCTCAAATTATGTATATTTCTTGTCATGTGTAATAATAAATAAATAAATAAAATACCTACTACTCCTTTAAAAGTAATAAAAAAAATATATTTCTGTATTTAATGATAACACTTTTCAATAATCAAAGATCAATTTCAGTAAGTTTGAGCGAGACAGACGATGAAGCGCATAAATGAGCCTGCTCTCTAAGAAGCGCTATATAAATTGTACATACATATTTGTCATTACGCCGTGTCTCCTGCGAGGTAGGCGGAGAACAGATTTCCAAACTTTTCTATCCAACACACACATTTCGCCTCCTCCTCATTCATACATCTCATCATGTACAATCTTCTATTATTCGTACTTCCCACTTTACCTTCTTTCGAAATCTGGTCCGTTAGGTCCAGCCGTGTTTTCCTCGGTCTACATATTCCACGCACACCTTTCACTTCTGACTTGTGTTCTCGTTTAGTCATCCACATGTCCAAACCGTCTTAAAGGTCCATTCTTTATCTTTCTTAAAAACATCCATTTTAATCCATGCATTAATTTCCCATGTCTTCATTCAAACATTGACACTCCACAAATTATCCTCAATGCACGCATCTCCACAGCATTAATCTTACTCTAACCCTTCTGCCAAATTCAAGTTTTACTTCCATACGTCAAAGTAAGCACCAACACAGTATTATGTATTGCAATTTTTGCTACATTTGATATAGTACAGTTGTTGTATATTACATTGTGCTCCGTTTACCTTGTTCCCTGTCGTTACCTTTGTTTCAAGACACCTTTCAACTTGCCTATCACACGAAAGAGGAATATCGAACGACCTGTAACGATAGGAAAAAAAGTCAACGGGGCACTAAGACAAGTACTCAAACCGGACAGTATCAAAATCTGCTAAGATGTAACTGGTCCAAGTTTCACTTCCATCAAGATGGGCACCAACGCACTATTATATATTGTATTTTTGTTACTGTTGATGTTGTGCAGATGTTGTATATAACATTAAGTGCTCCGTTCACCTTGTTTTCTGTCCCTATCCTTCTTTCAATGCCGAGATAATAGAACCCATCAACCTGCTCCAGTTTTTTCACTTCTCTCTTTACCTTCAAAATCTGTTTCATTTGGTCCAGTAACGTTTTCCTCGGTCTACCTATTCCTAGCACACTTGAATTCTCGTTTAATCATTCTCTCCTCATGTCCAAACCATCTTAAAGCTCCTTTCTCAATCTTTCTTAAAACATTCATTGTGATACGTGCATTTATTTATGATGCCTTAATTCTAACAATTATATAAATTGTTATTTTATTACTGTATTACACTTTTCTTGTATACAGTACAACCTGGCGGGTTTATAGCCACGTGGCAATCTCTTACAACCAACCAGAAATATGTTAAATACGCCTTAAGGGAAAAGCAGACTGGAATCCTATTTTTTTTTAATCTAGGTTCCAGCGAGATTTGAACCCTCAACCTCCAGGCTGGAAGACAGGCGTCTTACCAACTAGGCCACGGAGGTCGTCTATTATTATCTTATGCTGACAGTATATCAATACTCTATTAACCTGTAAGCTAGTGAGTTATATGGCAACAATATGTACACAGGGAGTGAGTTTTTTAAATATTTTTTTAAATATTTTTTGTGAGGCTGAAGAATTATGATACATATTATATTTCGTTTTATTATTATAAATCGGTAAAAGCGAAAACTGTATCGCGAATTGGAATTTGTTATGGCAAATTATTCATAGATGTATCAATGCAATTGACTTTTTTTTGGTATAATCTATACTTTTCTTGGGTGTTAATGTGAAACGCACCGGTGCGTTCGTACTAACTTGAGATAAGTTAGGTTCACACGCACCCGTGCGTTCATACTCGCTTACAGGTTAAAAAAGACGTCGTTAATGTGAAGTTACATTGTAATAAAAATATTGTAATCTAGACTTTAAAAAAAAACTGTCTACTGAAAGATATTTTAACTATTTTTATAGTCAACCACTCCATAATTTGTTTTTATAGACGATCTTTTTTATTTTTTTCAATTATTGTGTGTTGTTTTTTTTAGGTTCATTTTATTTCAGCATTGCAAAGTGCCAATTTAAAAAAAACAAAAAAACAGCGTGTTGACATTTGATCAAGCCACCATTTGAATATTTTTTTTATAAATATATTATAGTATATTGACAATTGACTCGCAAGATAATAAAAACTTGTTCTCAATTAATATTTTTGTCACCTGACAACATGCAAGAACGGTCGGAGAATCGATGTTGCTAAATTCAAAGTCATTGTGGTAAAAAAGTGTGAAAGGGAAAGTAAATGCGATATACCATATATAGATGAGTAATGAAAGATTGGAACAATTTGAAGAATTCTGAAATTTAGGTAGTATTTTCTTAGATAGTGGAAGAGTTGCGAGGGATATTGAACTACAGTACCCGGCGGTAAGTAATACACATCGGGCTTAAGAAAGAGACTGTCGGCCATAATCGGCTAACTTCGGCTTTGTAGAGCGTCGTCTCTGTCATTCATACACGTGTTCCGTCGCGATTTGTCAGTCGTTATCAAGCGGACTTTTAGCGCATTGTGCGACAGAGACGACACTCTACAAAGCCGAAGTTAGCCGATTATGGCCGACAGTCTCTTTCTTAAGCCCGTTGTGTATTACTTATCGCTGGGTACTGTATATTTGATCATGTTATATATATTTATTTATTTAACACTTTTATTGCAAATATAATCTGGAGGGCTTATTATCAGGCGGCAATTTCTTCCAACCAATCAGACAAAAGTAAATGAATCAAGTAATATGGACGCAAAAAAACATTCAAATGATTATCCACCCCCACCAAATCCATGAACATACAAACCCACAAAGACGGACAATCACCCGAACATTCCTTTTTATATAAAGTGAGATATCATCAATCAAAGGAGAAGAAAGGGATTGGTGGTGAGGAAAGGAAAAAAAACCAGGAATGAAACAAGTTATATTACTGACTCAAAATTAAGAGTTTTTTCAGTCGCTTCTTAAAGCATGCCAAGCACGAAGCGAGTCTTATATTGGTTTGTAACTGATTCCAGAGCCTCACTGCATGGATAGTAAAGGACGACGTAAAAAAAAGAGAGCGGTGAACTGGAAAGGCCAATAAACAATCTCTGTTTGAGCGTAGTGCAAGTCCATAATCGGAAAGACGCTGAAAACTTTCGGCGAGATAAGAAGGGGCGACGGGACTGTTAAGGATATTATACAAACAAGGACAGTATGTGAATTTGGCGTCTATTTCTAACGTTCAACCAGTTCAATGTCTTCTGATATGAAGTTATATGATCGTACTTTCGTAGGTTAAAAATAAATCTTAGACAAACATTTTGAAGACGCTGTAATTTGTCCAAGTGTTCCTCTGTAACATCCAAGTAACAGACGTCCGCATAGTCCAGAATCGGAAAGAGCAGAGATTGCACGAGTAACATTTAGGTTTGAGTAGACAGGAATCTTTGCAATGCAATGGAATGAAGACCGAATTTATAGTTAAGGCATTAACATTGTGGAAGTTTAAAGACATTGTTATTTGTTTAATCCAACACTGTTTATTCCACTTTATATAACGGTATAACCCTACCGGTTTCAAGGTTTTCACCTCATCATCAGGGAAGCACAAACTAGTCTTGTCTCAGTCAGAGCTCAGATGATTGCCCACAATAGTATTTTATTATAGTACCAATTTTGATGTATGTGAGTGAAACGCGGAAGCGGAAATACACTGATAGTCGAATTAATGATTAGAAATGCGCACGTGTGGTGACAATATAAGACCCAATACGTAATGTAGTGGGATGGTTTGGGCACGTGGAACTTATGAACGAAGAAAAAGTAACAAAAAAAATATGCAGTGCGAATGTTAGTAGAAGGCGTGATAGAGGAAGGTCGAGGAAAGTATGGTTGAATCAAGTGTATGAAATTTGGAAAGAAGGAAATGTTATTCCGAAAAATCGTAGGAGCTATTTCAGAAGGTGTATGGGTGTAGAAGTCGGGATGTGTGTCGCCATAGCAAAGTCTGGCGCTTTTTTATTTCTGCCTACCCCGATAGGGAGACGGCCTAATGGTATTTATGTAGTGTTCAAAAATGATCTGACGCCTGCTTGTACGTATATCAATAACATACAAGATTTTACTTCAAATTCATTGGTATGTATCATCATCATCATTGTCAACCAGGGTCGATCCACTGCTGGATGAAGGTCTCCCCAAGTCGACTCCAAATAGTTCGGTTATTTGCTCGTTGGTGCCATGTGATGCTTCCTGATTCCATCCATCTAGCGTACCTTCGGTCTTTTTCTGGGCCTCTTTATGCCTCTTGGGTACCATTGATTAATTCGGATGTCCATCGGGAGTCTGACACACTGGTTTTCTTGCACAGCTTTATTACGTCTTCTATCTCTTTGTTTTGTTGCGAATCCAGGTGTTTCGTTTACGGTCTCTTTTAGTATATTCCAACATAAGTGTACATCTCTCCATGCCCTTTTGTGCGATCTGGAGCTTTTGTGTCAATTGTTCTTTGCTACGAGTGTCCATGTCTCTCAGTCATACGTAAGTACTGGGAGAATACACTGGTTTTAGACTGTTCGCTTCAAAGATATTGGGAGATCACTTTTGAAGATGTTTTTCAAATGTCCAAATAAGCTCCAAGCTAGTTCGTATGTAAAGGGTTTTTAAAATTAATTTTTTTTTTAATTCTTGGATAAAACACAGATGGCGTCGCGAACTTGCCTGGGTCTTGTGACATTTGAGAAGTGTAATGTATGACATTTATAAAAATGGAGTCTTATACAATACAACAACGCGTTCAAATTGAGAATTATTTTATGTATTGTTATCTCCGGAAACGGTGATGTTAATTGCCCACCAAGATCATGTGATCTGACACCGTTGGACTATTTTCTCTGGGGTTACGTGAAAGCCAGGTCTATAAGAATGAACCCCGATCAATTCCTGAGCTCGAGGACGAAATTATTCGCGTTATTGATGAGTTAGAACCGCAATTATGCCAAAATGTCATCGAAAATTTTGACAAAAGAGTGGACATCTGTGGAGCTGCAAGAGGTGGACATTTGGCGGATATTGCTTTTTGTGTTTAAATGTCATACTTCAATGACCAATAAGAAGTTTTTTGAAATTAAAGCAAATTGTGTGTTTTATTCAAGAATTAAAAAATCAGAATAAAAAAAACCGCCCAATTTGAAAGACCCTTTATAACAAGACATATATTTTATGCTAGTAAATACTCGTAGTTGTGAGATCTTTTGTATAGCAATACAAATATGTTTTATTCTAATAAACAGTTGTGAGATATTTTGTTTAACAAAACAAATATTTTCACATAAAAAATGTGCAAATAGCAATTTGCTAACAACAAATGCGCGTAATTAATTATTAGTGAGAATAAAATAATAATGCAATCGAGAAGTATTCTACCTGCTGCACCATTTTGAGAGGCTTGTTGGAAATATGACTACACACCGAAATATGAGTGCATTCATAGTTCCGTTGTATAGAAGTAAGGGTGCAAGAATGGAGTGTGGAAGTTACAGAGCCATTCGTTTTGCCGAGTGTAAGAAGTAAACTGTACGGAAAAATTCTAACAGAAAGAGTGAGAAGAAAGTGTGGGATGTTCAGGGTTCCTTTTTAAGTGGAAGATGGTGCGTGGTTCAGATTTTTTTTGCGTATGCTTGTGGAAAAATGTGTGTTAAAAATATATTTTGTGCGTTTGTGAATTTAAAAATAGGATATGACCGCTTGATGGAAAATATTGTGTGAATATGGTGTTGATTTGCCTCCTGCCAACACCTCTTCGACATTCTATCTTGCCTTGGATGATCAGGTGCAGTAATTTGCACTTTTCTCCTCTAAGTACATGACTCAAATAGGACACCTTTCGGATTTTAATATTAGTCAGCAACTCTCTATCAACTTTGGCTCTTTGAAGAACCCTCGTGTTGCTGACCATATCCGTCTAGGGTATCCGTAGCATTCTCCGGTGCATCCACATTTCGAATGCTTCCAGTCGGTTCACATTACTTAATTGTACACTTTTTGAAAAAAATCTGGGTTCTAACGGAAATCGAACCCGCCACCTCTGGGTTGAGAGACAAGGGTTTTACCATCTAGTCCACGGAGTTTGTCTTTGGCTTTTCTTAATATTAAAGCAGTTGCCTCCGTGACTTAGTTTGTAAGACACATGTCTCCCAACCCGGGGGTTGTAGGCTCAATTCCTCTTGGAAACCCGATTTTTTTCAAAAAGTTCAAAAAAGGATTTGAACCCACAACCTCCGAGTTGTTAGACAGGCGTCTTACCAACTAAGCAACGGAGGTCAACAACTAAAGATAATTATGCTAGGTTAGTCAAAAAGGATTGAAAGCGGAAATGAAAATACATTTTTTTTGGGGGAAATCACTTTTATTGCTCAGTATAGTCTCCCATAAGATCAATACACTTGGTCCAACGATCTTCCAACTTTGTTGTCCCATCACGGAAGTGACTTTCTGGAAGGCCTGCAAAATACTCCTCTACGACGGCTATAACCTCTTCGTTTGATGAAAAATGCTTTCCACGAAGGAATTTTTTGAGGTGTGAGAACAGCCAGAAGTCAGAGGGAGCTAAATCTGGCGAATAGGGTGGATGCTGCAACAATTCGTACCCCAATTCACTGATTTTCGCGATGGTTTTTTGAGCTGTGTGAGCAGGTGCATTGTCTTGATGAAAAATGATTTTTTTCTTCTGCAAACCGGGTCTTTTTTCACAAATTTGCATCCAACTGGTCCAAAAGGTCACAATAATAATCAGAGTTGATTGTCTTACCAGTTTGGAGATAATCTATCAATAAAATTCCTTTTGAATCCCAAAAAACTGACGCTAACACCTTCTTGGCCGATTTCTGGACACGAACTCGCTTCGGAGCCAAAGTGCCTGGTTCATACCACTCCTTAGCCTCTTGTTTTGATTCAGGATCATGGTGGTAGACCCAAGTCTCATCCATAGTGATGAATCGACGCAGAAAATCCTTTTTATCCTTTCGAAATTGCTCCAAATGTTGCTCAGAAAGTCGCATTCGAACGTGTTTTTGTTGCATTGTTAGCAAATGCGGCACCCATTGTGCACACAGTTTTTTGAAACCCAAAACTTCAGCCAAAATATGCCATGTTGTTCCATGTGAGATGCCTATGGTGTCAGCTATCACATCCACAGTCGATCGATGATCTTCCAAAACCATATATTGTATTTTCGCTATGATTTCTGGTGTAGTTGCACTTTTTGGACGTCCTGAGCGTGGATCGTCTTCAACGCTTGTACGGCCACGCTTAAACTCCAAAACCCATCGGTGAACGGTTGGAAATAAAGGAGAATACTCCTTTAATACTTTCACCATCTGTGCATGGATCTCAGTAGCCGATAAACCTTCCAAAACAAAGAATTTAATCACTGCACGATATTCGGATTTTTCCATTGTTAAAAAATACACTGACACGTCAACTTCAAATGACTTGTAAACAAAGAATGAATGACAGATCGAAATGAAATTTTGAGTACGTTCTTATGAAAGATGAAATATTAAAATGGCGTAGAAATTTTGGTTTTTCTACTGCTCCATAGATGTCGCTTTCAAAACTTTTTGACTTACCTATTATACAGGAACAAGAAATAAAACTTAATAAATACAAAAATATAAATAAACGTTTTATTTATTGTATTGAATAATTAATTGTTAAGCCGAAACAACTGACTCCAATTCCTAAGAAAGTTCAAAATACTTACAATAAAAACATTTGCGGAAATTTAGAAGATGTCCATATCCGAGGCCCTATTCAAAAGGGACAGCCCGTGACACAAATGGAGAGCACTTGACAGGTTCCCTGTCGTGGATTGCTTATATCGCGACATTGCAAAAGCATTCGATAAGGGTAAATCATCGAATTCAGCTAACAAAAAAGGATCAACGTTGTGTCTAAAATTATCTTTAATGTTTTCATTCTTTACAAAATATTCGTTTTAACAGCTAGCAGTTTATTTCTTATGATATATTTGAATCTGAACTTTTTACTCGTACATTATCAGGTGTACCGCAAGGTTCTTATCTCGGTCCGAAATTGTTTTCAATTTTCATTAATGATATCAAGCATTCCAAATATCATGAGCTTGCACGTTATATTAAGTGCTCCGTTTACCTTGTTCCCTGTCGTCTCCCAATTTTTAATGTATTTTTCCGGTCGCTCATCACACGTAAAATACTCAATTAGAATATTTACCAATAAATGACTTCCTTATTAAATTCATTTTTACACTGATTGCATAAATATCCGCTACACGTGTTTTACGTCCTATCACAAGGCTAGCTTTAATCCGCCTGAAGAGAACCTCACAAGAGACGAGGTAGAAACACAGTAATTAGACAAAGAAATTCATAGTTAAATATTCTGATTTGGAGTTTCACAGAGTTAAAGCCGAAATTTTTCATAAAATACTGAATTGTCTTAACTTTTCATCTCGTGGTGTGTGTCATCATTGGACAAAAGTCGATTACATATTTCTTACTTCATAATGAATGACGCGTAATATGCTAGTGTTTCTGCAGAATCCCTCATAAATACCAGTTTCATACAATATTGCATGCAGCTATAAATTAAAACTCCACGTGCAGCAGACACACGATAATATAACATGTTACCGATAATTACCATACAACTTTGTATGGTATCTGAATCATCGAGTTGTCTGTACTAATCTAATGTTTATCGTTTACTTCTATTGATTTCTCAACTTTTTTAATTCCTATGATTTCTCCGACTTTTCCAACTCCTATGATTTCTCCGACTTTTCAACTCCTATGATTTCTCAGACTTTACAACTCCTATAATTTCTCAGACTTTTCAACTCCTATGATTTCTCAGACTTTTCAACCCCTATAATTTCTCAGACTTTTCAACTCCTATGATTTCTCAGACTTTTCAACTTCTATGATTTCTCATATTTTTAGGTTCCTATGATTTCTTAGATTTTTCAGCACCTATGATTTCTCAGACTTTTCAACTCCTATAATTTCTCAGACTTTTCAACTTCTATGATTTCTCAGACTTTTCAACTCCTATGATTTCTCAGACTTTTCAACACCTATGATTTCTCAGACTTTTCAACTCCTATGATTTCTCAGACTTTTCAACTTCTATGATTTCTCAGATTTTTAGGTTCCTATGATTTCTTAGATTTTTCAACACCTATGATTTCTCAAACTTTTCAACTCCTACGGTTTCTCCGACTTTTCAACTCCTATGATTTCTCAGATTTTTTAAAAAGGATTTCAGCCTGGTTTTCACTAACATATTTCTGGTTGGCTGGAAGAGATTGCCACATGGATATAAACCCGCCAGTTTGTACTGTATACAACGAAAGTTGGTAATAGAATACTATTGTAGACTATCATCTTAGCAGATTTTGAAAGTATCCGGTTTGAGTATATATGTTTTAGTGCCCCGTTGACTTTCTTTCCTATATAGCTACACACCGTTCAATGTTCCGAATGGATATCGCAAAATGTGTTTGACCATAACGGAACCGTTCCGGGTACATTCCCAGTAACAGACTCCCTTTACATGTATCGTCACACAATCATCGCCCATTGTCCGGTAGTTTTCCATATAATTTGTTTACTCTGCTTCTGAAAAAAATATATAATTGAGATGACCACGTTACGCGTCAAAATCGCTTGCGTCACGAAAATCAATTTTCCCTCAAATCAGTACAACAAAACCACACGGACACATCAAACGAAATTCGCTCTTAACTACTTCATATCGCTTTTAGGACTATATTCCTTTGAACGTGTTTTTATCGTGTGCAGACCAAATTCGATTTACTGCTTAAATATTATAAGGTATATTTTTCTTTGATTTTATTTTGCCTTTTTGTTTTCGTGCGGGTATACGAAATACGCCTTTCGGTTCTTGATTTCATGGTGATATTTTGTTCTTGTCGAAACTTGGTCGATTTTTACATATTATGTAATTACCTTTCATAATATGGTTTTGTCCATGTCGTTTATTTCGGTTCTTATGTGTTTTTGTTACATACAACATTATTTATTGCGAGAATACGAACATAAAGTATACGTATTTATGTCACTAAATTACGAAAAAATAGCATACTGAGGTAGTTAAGCCATGCTCTTTTATTTGCTTGATATGGGTGACAATAAAAGATTGGCGCATGTTGAGAAAGACAAATGTATATCAGAAGTTTATTATCAAAACAAGACATGTCCATTTTTGGGCTGACAAGGATTGTGGTTGAATATTATTGTGTATGACGTTTCAAACATAGTGTACGGCACCGGTACAAAGAACTGTATGCGTGGCTGCGCAATGCTCGGATAATTCAGGTAAATTCCAAAGGCGTAGATCGTTTAAAAGGTAGCGAAGGGTGAAGAGATTCCTCTTTGGCAGGTATAGCAGGTCTCAAGTAAAACACAGTAGGTAGAGTGAACTGAGAATAATGATTTTATTTTGAAAAATACCCTTCTTATGAACGGTCAATCGTTCATCGCAAGCGCCATTTTCCGCCACTGCATGCGCTCACACCTCGCAATATAGCACAATTTTCGAGAGTTTTGCGCAAGCAGAGGCCAGCCGGCCAGCGATATAGTCCCGCGACGACCGTCCATAAGTCTCATTTTCGCTGCGGTCGCGATGCAGCGCGAACCTATAAACAAACATAAATATGTTATTTACATACAAAATCGCCAAAAATACCAAATAAATATTAATAATTTACACTTCAAATTACTAATATTATTAACATATAAAAGGGTGACGCATACGTCCGATACACATAATCTTGGTTTAAAAAAATATCAGATTCACACAGTTTCTTCTTTATAAGCTATTCAAACTGCTGCTTAGCTTCAAAACACGTCAGGTCCAGCCTGCCTTGTTATCAAAACAAAGCTTGTCCGGTTCGACCGTAAATGGACATGACTTGTTTTGATAATAAACTCCTGATATAATGAAAATGGTTCTCTTGATTAACATGATCTGGAGCTCATATGATGATGGACCACATTTATCAGACCAAGAACAGAAGTAGAGGGAATGTCATCATCATCATTGTCAACCAGGGTCGATCCACTGCTGGATGAAGGTCTCCCCAAGTTGACTCCAAATAGTTCGGTTTTTTGCTCGTTGGTGCCATGTGATGCTGCCATGCTTCTTGATTTCATCTATCCGGCGTATAGATCGTTCAACCAGAAGAGTCATTTTGCAATAGTGTGAGTAACAGGGCGTTTACAGAAATTTGTCACTTTATTTGTTTAATGAAGTGAAAAACCAAAAGAATATAAAAATTATATTTTATACTCAAACATTTAAATAAACACAACACACGTTTTGTAAATTAAAAATTCTGTCAGCTTAAATTGTAATGCACATAAAAATTAAATGAAAGTAAGTTTATTTAACTTATTAATTGTTTAGGCATGGCAGATTCTAGGAAACATTAAATAACAATAATGGAATTTTTCAATATTAAAAATAAATATAAGTACAAGTATTATAAAGTAAAAATGTTCGTCAGCTTTAATTAGATTATAGCACATAAAAATACAATTATTATTGTGTGTAAGATTATTTAACATATTAATGTATCATAATTACGATGCCAAATAATACAGTTTTAAAATAATAGTGGATGGAGTGATGTAGTAGTGTAGTGGAGTGTAAATTCTAGGAAACTTTAAGTTATAACAAAATACATTCTAAGCTTTGGAAACATTTTGAATTATACATTACATTAGACGAAAATCGCACTCCTAATTTCGACATGTTAGTGTTTTTCTAATCACCGAGTATTTTAACAACAATACAAACGTGCGCTCTGCGCGAACCAATCGTGTGGTATTCTAAAACCAATACCACTACATAAGTTGTATAATACAGAGAGTGTTACTCACACTATTGCAATATGAATCTTCTGGCTGAATGATCTATACCTTCGGTCTTCTTCCGGGCATCTCTATGCGTCATGGGTACCATTGGATTATTTCGGATGTTCATCAGACGTCTGACGTTCTGGCTACGTCTCCTGCCCATTGCCATTTAATTATTTTGCACACCTTTATGACGTCTTCTACCTTTGTTATATTGCCAATCCAGGTGTTTCGTTTACGGTCTCTTTTAGTATATCCCAACATGCATCTCTCCATGCCCCTTTACGCGGTCTGGAGCTTTTGTGTGTTCTTTTCTGTGAGCGTCCATGTCTCACAGCCATACGTAAGTACTGGAAGAATACATTGGTTGTAGACCCTTCGCTTCAAATATATTGGGAGATTACTTTTGAAGATGTTGTTCAAACGTCCAAAAGAGCTCCATGCTCATTTTGTCCTTCGTGCTATTTCCTCCGATATGCCAACTACAAAGGAAATAAGTTGGCCCAGATACACATATTCCTTGACAAGTTCCAGCGGCTTTCCATCTACAATTATTGGTTTTGGGGTAGCAAAGCTGTTCATCATATATTTGGTTTTTGAAATATTCATTTTTAAACCAACTCCTTTACTGACCTCTGCCAATTCCTGCAGTTGGTGCTGAAGATCATTCGGGTTTTGTGAGAATATAACGATATCGTCTGCAAATCTCAAATGGTACACATATATAGTACAAAGAGGGAATGTACTTAGTGTTAAAGGATGAACACTTCTTTTGGCCAAAGGCGTCATATTTTTTTAGCACAATTTCTTTACTTATACAATCGCAACTTAAAATTTGGTCGGTTGACATTTTGAATGGGTCTCGAAATATTTTCAGCAATAATGACATTTTGTATAAAAAACCAGGACTGTGGAGTCTGGAGTCAGGAGACGATATTTTATAATCGACTCTGATTTAAATTTGTTGTTTTGAGTAGACGGAACGAAGGAATGAAGTAGAGAGAATTAAACAAATATGTAGTGCAAATATGAATAGATGTGGTCGACGAGGTACGAGTAGATCAAAGAAAGAATGGTTGGATCAAGTAATGATATTTTAAATGAAGAAAATATTTTTAAAAAATCATAGGAGTTGTATGAGATATTGTATGGAGGAAAAGGAGGGGAAGGATGTGTGTCGCGATAGGAAAGATTGCCGTTCTGACATCTCTACGTTTTCCAAAAGGGAAACGGCGAGATGATATGTGTGAAATTTGTTCACAACATTTGTTATTAGTGACATCTATATTTTTAAAATGTTACTATTGTTATTAGTTACATACTATATATAGTTCTAAAATGTCACTATTGTTATTAGTGACATATATATTTCTAAAATGTTTATATTGTTATTAGTTACATCTATATTTACAAGTAAACGGAAAAGTCAGAGAAATCGTAGGAGTTGTATGAGAAGGTGGACGGATGTGGAAAAAAGGCGAATGATGTATTTCGAGATATGAGTATAAGTCTGGTGCTCTGTACTCTCTGCCTACCCCGATGGTGAAATTACGTGATATGTACGAGTATGTATGTACGGTTGTAAGTAATTTAGCAACGAAATTCTAACGACATACGAGTATATCGGATATAATCATTTTGTTCTGACGACATCTATCGGATATAATCATTTTGTTCTAACGACATCTATCGGAAAACTACGAAAGCACTTTTTCTATAGCATATTATTTAACATATTACACAGAATATTTTTGCACCTATAAATCATTTGGATGTAATATCTTGACTTGCTATTTATTGTATTCGTATGTATCGGTAGTTTTGTTTTTGTAACAGTCATTTGATTTCCAAAGTGAAGTGACGTACGTCAACTAGTGGTTGCTCATATTACATCTCATCTTTCGCAGGACGCACTGGATGGCCACCGAAGCTGTTTCTGTTACCAAGGATCTAAAGAAGAAAGTAATAATAGAAGGAAAACAAAGGTAATATATATAAAAAAAAAAAACAATTAAAAAAATAGATGACAACACCTCACAAAAAAGGACCAAAAGCAGATTGATGGAATTATAGTGTAAGAAAATCAACTATGACATTGTTATCGAGAAGTTATTATTTTATACAGTGTGATGTTTATTTACACTAAAAACGGAGTGATAATGATTAATGACGTGTGAAAATAAAAACAAGACCGCAATCAAAGGAACACCACGCGAAGTAAACTCAATGACTAAATGATAATATTAAAAATAAATGTTACAAAGAGAAGCAAATGTATAGAACAGTTAAATGAAAATTGACATCGAATAATTACAATAACATACTAATAAAATGAGTGTATACATTGAGTGCGTAATCTTTAAAGGAAATATGACCATTGAATCAAACATAACACATAGGTTGTTGGTCTAAGAAAGGAAATAGTTGAAACTAGTGTTTTGGATTTAGTTGAAAAGGTTACAACAGAGTACAAGAAACACGTTGCGCAAGACAAATTAGAGCAAAGTGAGACTATAAAAACTATAGATAGAAATAACAACCAGATCTAAAAAAATACTCCAGTTCAATTATATTGTGAATAAGAAAGTTGCGAAGAACATGTCTGAGCCAGAGATTAAACGTAGAAAAGTTGAGTCAGAAGATGATGCTTTGATGTACGATAATTTCAGTTCTCAGGATGACAAATCGACTGTAGAAAACCTGATAATTGAAATGAAGACTTCAAAAGAGAATTTAAGACCATTGCTAGCCGAGGAAGTGGTCACTGAACCGCCGACGACAAACATGTTCGTTGGTACAGTCAAAGAAAAGAAGTTCCTAAATAATATAATAATGATGCTTAATGAAGCGATGCCTCTGTTGCAATTGCAACATCTCAAAAGAGCAAGGAATACAGAAGTTCTTCTAGCCTCGTTAGACAGTATTAAACAGAATGATCTCAAAGAATTATTGAACGAGAAAGAAGTGGATGTTTTTCTCGAAGACAATTTCAAAGTATTACCAGTTGTTGCGAGGCCTGTTTTAACTAAGTCACAACATGAGAAAGCAAATCAAATGTGGCCTTGTAATTTCCATCCAAATAAATATTTAGAAAGATTAGCGAGTGGACAGTTCTTCTCGGAAGGTGAAATAAAGAGGCATAGAAAGTATATGACGCTAGCTTACGAAGTGGCAGAGATATACGAAGGTGCTAAAGATAGAAGTGGAGAGATTTTAGATGACAGTGATGTTTTGAATGAAGAAAATGATAATAGTAATGCTAAAGAAAACATACCTGAAATGGAAGAAAATCTAATCGAAATGCAAAGAATAGAAACGAAACAAGACGAGAAAGAAACTGATTTGCAGTACGAACAAAATAAAAAGAATTTTCTAAGAATTAGAAAGCAGTTGCAAGAATTAAAAGGTGTTGTCGTTGTGGATCCGAAAATAGATTCTATAGTTGCTGTGGGCTATGACAGAAGGAGTCACAATCCTTGCCAACATTCAGTTATGATCGCTATAGACAACGTTGCAAGAAGTCAATACGGTGGTGCTTGGAAGGACGACAGCATGTTTGCTGAAGAGATTTTGACTGGGAATGAAGATAATTTAGTTTTTGAAGGTGTTCCAAAAATGTTTAGAAATATCTTGAACGCCACTTATGACGATTTGAAGTTTGGAGCAAGACCTTCCAGAAAAAGAAGTGACGGAGTTATAGATACTAACTCTTTTATTCACTGTGAAGCAACAGAAATATTAGAAAGCTGCAAACTACAAGAAGAGTCCAACAAAATAACAAAGGATATAAAAGAGAATGAAAAAACTACAGACCAAGAACTTGTATCAAAAGCTGAAGTTGTTAAATATAAAGCTAATAAAAATAAAATTAGTATAGATGATGATTCTGATAGTCCATCAAGAAGAGACAGTTCTTCTTCATTGTTTTCAATCTCTGATAGACCTTCTGGTCCTTATTTGTGCACTGGATACGAAGTCTACACAACCAATGAACCATGCACCATGTGTTCAATGGCTTTGATCCACAGCAGAGCAAAGAGGGTCTTTTTCGGTTTGAAAAACGAGAAGAAGGGTGCTTTGGGTTCTTCAGTAAGTCTGCACACAGTCACAGCTTTGAATCACCATTTTGAAGTATTCACCAATTTTTTCGAGCAACCACTAGCCTAATGACCAGATTTTTTTTATACATGCTGACAAAAAAGAACTTCTGATATTTTGCTAATGTAATTTCTTATTAATAAATGCAATTTAGTTTTTGTTATTTTTTTAATCATTTTATCTTTTACTTAATCGAAAACACCTTTACAGTGAGCGAGGTATTAATACTATAGCAAGGGGTTTGACTTGCTGATCCCATGACGTCGAATGGTCTACCCTTTGTGTTAGAGATATGAATGGCGTGTGAAAACTTTTGGACAAAACCGGTTTTTGAGAAACGTTACCAAAATATATTTTATTTATTTATTTATAAGTACAATGTATAGATCGTTCAGCCAGAAGAGTCATTTTGCAATAGTGTGAGTAACAGTGCGTTTACTTAAACTTGTTACTTTATTTTTTTAATGAAGTTAAAAAGCAAAAAAATATAAAATAATATTTTATATTCAAACATTGAAATGAACACACACGTTTTGTAAATTAAAAATGCTGTCAACTTAAATTGTAATGCACATAAAAATAAAATGAAAGTAAGTTTATTTAACATATTAATTGTTTAGGCATGGCAGATTCTAGGAAACATTAAATAACAATAATGGAATTTTTCAAGATTAAAAATAAATATAAGTAGAAGTATTATAAAGTAAAAATGTTGGTCAGCTTTAATTAGATCATAGAACATAAAAATACAATTATTATTGTATGTAAAATCATTTAACATATTAATATTAGTATCATAATTACATAATTACAATGCCAAATAATAAAGTTTTAAAATAATAGTGGATGGGATGGAGTGATACTAAATTCTAGGAAACTTTAAGTAAGTGTAATGTATGACACTTATAAAAATAGAGTCTTATACAATAACACAACGCGTTCAAATTGTTGGATTATTTTATGTTTTGTTATCTCCGGAAACGGTGATGTTAATTGGCCACCAAGATCATGTGATCTGACACCATTCGACTATTTTCTCTGGGGTTACGTGAAAAGCCAGGTCTACAAGAATGACACCCGATCAATTCCTGAGCTGAAGGACGAAATTATTCGCGTTATTGGTGAGTTAGAACCGCAATTATGCCAAAATGTCATCGAAAATTTTGACAAAAGAGTGGACATCTGTGGAGCTGCAAGAGGTGGACATTTGGCCGATATTGTTTTTTGTGTTTAAATGTCATACATTATACTTCAATCACCAATAAAAAGTTTTTTGAAATCAAGCGAATTGTGTGTTTTATTCAAGAATTAAAAAAAAAGTTCAATTTGAAAGAAGTTTTGAGTGCCCCATTAACTTTATCTTATTTCGCTACACGCCCTTCAATACCCCTCTTAACTCTTCCATCATCTGAGAAAATAGTGTCTTAATAGTAGAATTCTTGATTTTTCAGCAAATTTTTAGTGTTTTTTCACATCCACGTTTCACTCATGCATCAAAATTAGTATCCAACCTTTTTCCTGGTGACCTCATTTCTTATTATGTCATACATTGTTTTTCTACACATTCAAACAATGCTGAGAATAGAAATATATAAAAAAAACAATTCTCACCATCTATCAAGTGTTTTGGCTTCATCTTGTAGACACTCGACGTCACACCGAGTTCCCATTATTGTTAAATGCTGTGTTTAAATTAACAATCGACCAACACAGCAGGCCTCTTAAATTTGCCTCTTGGGTCATTCAACGTAAAATCACCACAGTTTAAAAAAGAATCTACCATACCTGATAATAATAAAATGACAATTTATATAGCGCCGTTTGAAGATCAAACTCTCTTCGAATACGCTTTAACTTACGGATTAGCACCCACAATTGTTTACACATTAAAAAAATTATAAAATAAATATACTCGTACTTAAGGGGGTTCTACTCTAGAAATTTAAAAAAAAATCGTTCTTTTTTGTTTATTTTTTGCATATTCTTAAAGTTTAGACCTTTAAGAATATGTTCTCAAAAGGAAATTTTAAAATTCTTAATATTTACGAAGTTATAGCTATAAATGAGGCAGCAATTACGCCACACCGGAATAACTCGGACAATAATCTCAAAACTTTAAATGTGTTTTTCTCGAAACTACTTTTTTCGACCTGGTCGACATAAAATCTCAAGTTCTATCCAACCGATTGCCTTCAAATTTGTTGTGAAACTTTCATAAATGTTTTTATATCGTCCCTACCTTGGAAAATTCAAAACAATTTTTTCACTATATTAAAAAAAATAAAAAATTTGAAAAAATTTATTATGATTTGACAGCCGCCATATTATGATTTGTTTTCTCTTTGGTACCAACTATAACGACATTATTTCTTATCAAGAAACTGTGTATGATTTTTGTTTCGGATTTACGAAAGAGTTCCAATCATGTCGACCGGCTCCACCCTCCCCTATTTTTTTACAAGATATAGAATAACATCATGAATTTTGAATTTTTTTTTTCAAAATTTTTTTTTTTACATTCCCAAATCAATAAACGAACTGTA
The DNA here is from genome assembly GCA_949825065.1 of Odontocerum albicorne. Classification (NCBI taxonomy): domain Eukaryota; kingdom Metazoa; phylum Arthropoda; class Insecta; order Trichoptera; family Odontoceridae; genus Odontocerum; species Odontocerum albicorne. The sequence continues at coordinate 14,166,283 of OX463867.1, forward strand.
AAAAATGTATCATAAAAATATTTTTTAATTTTTTTTTATTTAGTCTGAAAAACGCCCGAAATTTATGCCTCTAGAGTAGAATACCTCCTTAAGTTAAGTGTAAGGATATGAAAGTAGTGGCTGCAACCATTGGATTATTAAGTACTAAGAAAAATCTATTTAAAATTACATCTTATGGTCTGAAGGTAGGTGATGCGTGGTAATGGATCCTTTAAAGACTACTTTAAACTACCAAATTAAACTAGCAAATATTATACACGCGTTTCTTATTATACACATGCGTTTAATTTGAATGCCTACATAAGTAATACATGTTTAATTGAATTTTATGAATAAATAAATATAGGTTTATTGATAGTAAAATAACATAGTATATACATAATATATTTAAATACAATACATTCCAAAAACTCGAGATAAATAGCAAAAATACATTTAAGGGAGAATATATCAAAAGGTCTGGGCTCATCTCGTAACGTCCCCCCGGCCGAGATACACCACCAATATAGGGCGAGCCCAGCCGCGAGGACACCAGAGGTTTTTAGCACACACCCTTGCACACACAGAAAAAAAAATAGCAAACCCACAAATACCACCTCAGGCTGACTGTCAGCAAGAAAGAACAAAAAGAGAAAAAATCTGATACGAGTCCAAATTTTATAAAAATAAAATGACAAATGGAGAATGATTTTAGTGGGGATTCGAACCCACTTTTTTTTATTAAAAATATCAAAAAAATGCTAATAATTTAAGAATAGGAAATTGGTGGTTGCAACCATCGTATTAAATGCATCCACACTCTTCACGTGTAAAAAATAAATCATATTTGGTAAAAAAAAAACAGAAGCGTGAGACTCTCGCGTGGTAGAAGTGAAACTTCTTAGCTCCTAGGAAAATTTGATTTTATGCATTGCTTTTTTTCCATTTGTTAACGATTTTTTTTTAGGATTAGGAAATGGTTATGTGGGATTTAATTCAAGAAAATCTCATAATTAAATAAAAAAATATATATATATTTTTAATAATAAATAATAATAATTTTAAAAATAAATAATATTTTTAACAATAAGATAATACACTAAATAATATATTATTAAATTAATATTTTTTAATATTAAATATATTAATATTTTTATGTTATTATTAATTATTAAATTATTTAATTTTAAAAATTATTTATTTATTATTTTTATTATATTATTAATAATATTATTGTATTATATTATTCATTAATTATATTATAATTAATTACAATATAATTATTAATATTATAATAACATATATGTATTATTATAATTATATATTAAATGTAATATAAATTATGTATTAAATAAATATTAAAATTAATTTAATTTAATATTAAATAAAATTAATCATTATTAAATATATTACAATAATATATAACCAAAAATATTTAATTTGTAAATTTTTTAATAATAATTTTAAAAATAATATAATACACAATAATGTGAATTATTATTAATAATAAATAATTATAAATATTAAAATAATTATACATAAATAAAATATTTAATAATAGTTATATAATACATTGTTTCACTTTTCGTGACGTTCAGGCCAATTTTCCCTACCGCGCCTATAGAAGTTTCACTTCAAAAACCACATAAAACTTACCAAGGGCAGACGAACTACAAAGTAACCTTTGTAGATCTTCCGATATGTGATAGAAACACATTCGGCTTAAGATGTAGTGTAGAAAATATCAGCAAAAGTCTTCTCAGGTAAATAATGAAGATTCAATGGTATTGAGAATAATTAAATTTCAAGTAAAGCGAACAGCTGTAGCATTGACATTATTCTGGCGTGTACCTACGTTGGTCTGAACACGTGACTTGCATGCCTGACTACAGACTCTCAAGAAATGTCATCTTTGGCAAGCTGACAGAAGGCAGAGGAAAGCACCATGGGTGCGCAAGAGATATATATATATATATATATATATATATATATATATATATATATATATATATATATATATATATATATATATATATATATATATATATATATATATATATATATATATATATATATATACACCTAACGTATTGTATGAAACGTTTAAAACATAAATGCTCAACACAACTGGAAGCAGACATAACCAAATGGCGTAAAACTGTTGGTTAGTTATCAGGGACCCAATGAAGAGAGAAGACACAGCCATGGTGTTGCAAGTACTGAAACTCCTTGCTCTATATGCAACAGGATCTATACACAAATTGACTCACATAGCCATTTCCAGTACCTTGATTACCCGCTTTGCCTTGTGCCTTCTATGATCCTCGTCACAATTAAAGGGCATTTTTTGTTCATATATTACTTAATTAATCTAGGTAAAAGCCATTTGATTCTGCCAACGAATTCCAAACTTATTTATGCCTATAAATTAAAACTGGCGTATTAGAATCCAAGAACTATTTAAAAGTCGTTTTCTGCTGCTTCTCTCTTATTGATTTTCTGCCGTAAATAGTTATCGAGGTGTTTTGAAAAGGTGAAAATCGGTTTTGCGATAGATTGGGTGAGTAAGGCGGATGAGGTAATGTTCGTAACCCAACTCGTTATTTTCTTTAATTGAGAGCAATGCTTTTGAAAATGGATCAGCAACGAAGAATATAATACTTCAAAGCGACATTTTTTTTATTATCATTAAATTCATATTGAATCCAATTTTGAAGTTTTTTTTTACCTTTCAAATTTGCTTTAAATGTACAAAAATTGTAGCAGCACCAAAGATCAATTCTCGTGTCATTTCCCGTACTGTTTGTTACGTGTTTTTTTTTCTTTCGATGAAGCTTTCAATTCGTCGTTTTCAACAATAGCAGGACGTCCTCGAACCTCTTCATCTTGAAGACTTACGTCTCAGTTCCAAATATTTTTGAACCAACGTCACACTGTTCGTTCAGAAATGGTTCCTCCTTCACACGATGTTTGGTTGTCATTGCGTGCTGTTTGAGATCCATAATGCTCAAGTTAAAATTTATGCAAAGAAATTACGCGTCATTTTTATTTTTTCAATCCTGTTTTTCAAGGATTATACTAATACAAATTAGATACATGTTTCAATAAATAAAAAAAAAAACACACGCGTGAGAATCTCGCGCGGTAGAAGTGAAACTTCTTAGCTCCTAGGAAAAGTTGATTTTATGCATTGCTTTTTTTCAATTTGTTAACGATATTTTTTATTATTAGGAAATGTTTATGTGGAATTTAATTCAAGAAAATCTTTCTTAATTAAATTAAAAAAAAAAAAATATTTTTAATTATAAATAATATTTGCAATAATAAACAATCATTTTAATAATAATATAATACACTTAATAAAATTAAATTTATATTTTTTAATATAATATTAAATGAATTTATATTTTTATGTTGTTATTAATTATTAAATTAATTATTTTTCAATATTTAATTTATTTATTATTTTAATTTTATTATTATTAATATATTATTAATAATATTATTAATTAATTATAATGTAATAATAAATAATTATTGATATTATAATAACATATATACGAGTATATGGTAAATATTGTAATTTATTTTTATCAAACACTGTTTATTCCACTTTTTATCAAACACTGTTTATTCCACAAACAGTGTTTGATAAAAATAAAATACAATGTCTTTAAACCTCGACAACGGTAATGTCTTAACTATAAACAACATATGGTAAATAAATAACAAATTGAAAGGCATACCAATTCAACGTGGAGTCCGACAAGGTTGTATTTTGTCACCTGTTATTCAATCTGTACTCTGATATAATTTTCAAGGAAGCACTATATAAGTTGAATCTGGGGGTCAAAGTGAATGGTGTATGCGTCAATAACATCAGGTACGCAGATGGTACGGTTTTTCTGGCAGACAGTATTGACGGCCTTCAAAGACTTATAGATAGAATTGATGGAGCCGGTGTGAGGCTGGGGCTGAACATGAACGTGAGTAAAACTAAGTTCATGGTGTTTGGCCGGCAGGATCAGACAGGAGCACGGCTTATATTGAACGGTGCTGATATAGAGAGAGTGGAAACATTTAAATACCTCGGAAGTATCCTAGTGGAAGACCTCGACCCAGAAACCGAAGTCAAGTGCAGAATTGAATCATCTCGTGCGGCTTTTAATAAAATGAGAAGCGTACTCTGCGATGATAATATAAACTTGAAACTTCGACAACGGTTAGTCAAATGCTACGTTTGGTCAGTGTTATTGCATGGAGTGGAATCATGGACCCTCAAAGTTGGTAGTATGAACCGACTGGAAGCATTCGAAATGTGGATGCACAGGAGAATGCTACGGATACCCTGGACGGATATGGTCAGCAACACGAGGGTTCTTCAAAGAGCCAAAGTCGATAGAGAGTTATTCGATAGAGACGATAGAGAATGTACTTAGAGGAGCAAAGTACAAATTACTGCACCTGATCATCCAAGGCAAAATAGAAGGCCGAAGACGTGTTGGCAAGAGGCAAATCCCCTGGCTCCGCAATATATGTGATTGGACTGGCATAAGGGGTGTTGGAGATCTTTTTCGAGCTGCCGGGGACAAAGATATCTACTCTCAGGTGATATTCAACGTTGGGGGGACCTGACATGACACTTAGAAGAAGAAGAATATATATGGTATATTATAATTATATATTAAATATAAATTATATATTTAATAAAATTAAATAATTTAAAATAAATAAAATAATTGATAATTTTTAAATATATTAATGTAAAAATATTATAAATAATTAGGGATTTTAATAATAATACAATACACTTAATAATATTAAAATATTATTAATTATTATTTTTAATAAATAATTATTAATTTTTAAATAATTAATAATAATTTATTAATAAATAATTTAATAATACTCTTAATTTAAGAATAATAATATAATACACCGTTTCACTTTTCGTGACGTTCAGGCCAATTTGTCCTACCGCATCGACAGAAGTTACACTTCAATAAAACAGATTCCTAACTGTTAATCAAAAATATTTTAACAAATATTTACCAGCAAAGAGCATTCGAAATTATACTCGTATATTAAAATTTCCGAACAACCGATTAATCATACTTTCTGGTAAGATCTTCCAAAAAAGGGCTGTCTTTAATTGATTCCAAAAGATAAATGTACAAACTGTTAACCAACATTAAAAAGAAGTCTGAAAGGGTAAGGTAGAAAGTGTCTGTTGAGTTGACATGGAACTCTCCTATAATGATGGTCCGGGCCAATACTCATCCAAGATCGTTGACCAGAAAAAAACACTGTCCATGCTTACGTCAGAACCGAGTCATCATTAATTTAAAGAATCCAATGCATATGTATCAAGTGTAATTTAGAAAATGATTGACATTAACGGACACTTGTACTGTATGCAATTAAGTTGTCAATTGCCATGTGGCGATTTCTTCCAACCAACAGAAAGATGACCTCCATTGCAGAGTTGGTAAAATGCTTGTCTTTCGACAATAAATATATTTTTTTAAACAATTTATTTATTTTTTATTTATTATTACACATGACAAGAAATATACACAATTTGCGAAAAAACAACAGGTAATTTGATTTGGACATACAATTTTAATGGATCTGGGTTTGTTGCCTTTCATTTGTCGTATCCCCAGTAATCTAGGATTTTGCCTGTATCTCACTGAGGATATTTAGCATGAAAAAATAAATCGATACTTCTTTCCGATTTTCGATTACACAAAAACAAAACCCCGTTGCACGCTCTCATCAACCTGACAAAACAGTGACACTCAACTACAACTGGAAGCATCTTGCGAAATTCAACTCCTTACACATCATCACTCCAGAAAGACCAAAAATATTCATCCCACAATATACCGCACACAATCATAAGAATAAAAATAAAAACAAAAAATACACAGAAACACAAATACAAAAACAACCAAAATTAAAACAACAAGAAGAAACCCACACTCACGAGCTCACACAAATCTTTTCCACTCGTCATTCATCCTGAAAGCTCAAGTACTCAAAATCCTGTCGCAATAACAACCAAGCTCCGATCAACTGTCTAAATGGTTTTCCTACCTTTACCTTTATGGAATTCGGCACGCCATTGTATGTAATGGGAGCCATTGCCTTTGGGTAAAAGATTTACGGTTACGGTATGATTTTCACTTAAGACAGCTTTGACATCTTCGTATTATTGTATTACACTTTCGTTGTATACTGTACAACCTGGTGGGATTATTGCCATGTGGAAATCGCTTCCAACCAACCAGAAATATGTTAAAGAGGCCTTATGTGAAAACCAGACTGGAATCCTTTTTAAAAAAATCTGGTTTCCAGCGGGATTTGAACTCGCAACCTCCGGATCGGGAGACAGGCGTTTTACCAGCTAGATCTCTTTCTGGTTAATTGTAACAAATTGTTACATGGTAACCCCCCAGGCTGTATATAACAAAAGTGTGATAAGTTAAACTTATAAAGGTTCTTTCAAATTGAGCGGTGTTTTTAATACTGGGCTCAGATTTTAGGTATTCCTACATAATATAATACATTTACGTGTTGAATGAAAAAATAATATTGTTAATAATAATTAGCACTTATCGGCCACATCAGAGATATTTTGTGAAAATCGGGAATAAATTCACCAATACAATCAAACGTGTGCCAGTGTGTGACGTAGATGTATTCATTCTAAAAAATTGCTATGGGTGAGGAAGCGACGCTATTCACGTCTCACTCTCAATCTACTTCGGTATATGGGAACGCAAGAAATAAAATCTCAGTTCGCTCGTTTCTCTCGCTCCAGTAGCTCGCGGACTTTCGTTTGAGGTGGTCGCTTTTCCCGTTTTGTGAACGTCAACCGATGTTTTTTTCATGTTTTCAGCAATTAAATTTTAATTATTATCACTTTTGACTTCAAATTGAATTAATTTAATCGATTGTCTATGAATATTCTTATTTTTCCGATTTTAAATCGTTCATTTTTACATGTGTATTGAATACACATCACCGGAACGCGCTGATTTTTTTAGCACAGGAAGGAAAATGTTAATATTGTTCACTTCGAAGTTGTCTCCATAAGATAAAATAAACTTATGCCAACTTTATTTCCAATTCGCAAAACATTTATGAAATGGATATTTGGTATAGCCTTTCGCTTACTCAGTGATTTTTCCATTGTCTCCTCTATGGTCGCAAAACGTTGTGGTTTCAATGTCCTCTTCATCTTCGGGAATAAGAAAAAATCGCAGGGGGCCATATCTGCTGAATAAAGTGGCTGCGGCATCACGACAGTGTTGATTTTGGCCAAAAATGCTCACCCAGTGATTTTTCCTTTGTCTCCTCTATGGTCGCAAAACGTTGTTCTTTCAATGTCCTCTTCATCTTTGGGAATAAGAAAAAATTGCAGGGGACCATATCTGCTGAATAAGGTGGCTGCGGCATCGCGACAATGTTGATTTTGGCTAAAAATTCACGAATTAGTAGTGAAGTGCCCACAATTCTGATCGTTTTCTTCGCCTTCCTCAACACATCATCCTTAAGTTCGCATTCATCTCTTATCACGTCCTTCTGTATTCTGCCTTGCATTATAACCTTGTGTCTTTTTTTAAGATCGTGCATTTCATTTAAGATCTTAAATTAAATTACTCGAATTCTTCGTACAAATTAAAAAAAAGTGCACCCATTCCTTTTGCCCTTTTGAGTCTTGTTCCAAATCTACGTTTCACTCCTGCACACCAAAGCTGGTACTAAAATACAACCATACTTACTTTGGTTTTTCTCTCTCATACCTTCGAATCAAGTTTACTTTACTCTTTATTTGGTTTTCTGCCATACGTTTTTTGTTTTTTTTATATATTGTGATTTTGAATTTTTTGGCGGAGGGTGAAGAGGTGTGACGCCACTGTTGAGACTGCCTTTTGGTTTCAGGCGTGTAGTGTGCAACCCAAGTTTCATCTCCAGTAACTATGGAGTGGAGAAATTCATCTCCATGGAGTTTGCAGCGCCTCAAAAACTCTCTCCCGGCCTCCACTCGATTCAACTTGTGTTGGTCTGTCAGGTGTTTTGAGACCCACCTCGCGGACAATTTCCGATATCCGAGGGTTTCTGTGATGGTTTCGTGTATTAGAGATCTGGAGATTTGCGGAAACATCGCAGAAAGTTCATCCACAGTCAATCTGCGATCGTCACGGAGCGCATTTTCGATTTTTTCCACAATTTCGTCAGTCACAATTGAAGATCTTCCGCTCCTCTGATCATCATGCACAGACGTACGACCGTTTTTAAACTCGCGACACCACTTGTACACTCTTGCCCGGCATTATTTATTTCGCACTTGGCGGGAGATTGGATTGACATTTTTCACGAAACGTGTTGTCGCGTCGACACTTCTCAACGTACTGACCTCGAACCGGTCTCGTTGCGGAGGGGAAGGGTCAGGCTACACGGAAGTGTAGCCAACATGTCGAAAATAAAATCCATCCGGTTGTGAGAGCCTCAGTACACTTACTTTCTGGATACGCCTCGTATATTTATTTTTTTAGTCTTTCCTTATTCATTCGTTCTTCATGCCCAAACCATCTCAGAATGTTCTTCAGCTTAGTTGATCCAATAAAGCGGGGTATTATGATCGTGTTTTAGCCGTTGCTGGTCCTGTGGCGTGGAATAATCTGCCTCTTAGTAGTACAGACAAACAAATGTACAATTTAAATACGAGTATGAGTGCAAGGCGAGGTACACCAAGAAACACATGGTTGAATTAAGTGTATCAAATTTTGTAAGAAGGAAACGTAGGTCAATTCAGTTAGAAATCGAAGCTGTGCCTAGGAGTTTGTTTTAAGTGAGTGAGCCATTGCACACCAGCAAATTCATCGGCCACACCGCTGTACTGGATCTGATGGCAGATATAGAATCGCCGTTGCTGCGCCACACAGTCGAAGATCTCCTCGCTATTCCAATGTCAACTCAGTTGGAAAGCGAAGCTGTCCTGGGGAGTTTTGGTATATTTAGTATTTTTTCTCTTATTTAACCTCTTCAGACCTGGTGTCCATTATAATGGACACAGAGTTAATTGTATTACATTTTCGTTGTATACAGTACAACGTGGTGGACTTATTGCCACGTGGCAATCTCTTCCAACCAATCAGAAATCTGTTAAAGATGCCTTTAGAGAAAACCAAACTGGAATCTAAGCTCCAGCATAATTTAAACCTCCAAATCCGGTTTGGGAGATTGACGTCTTATCAACTAGGCCACAGAGGTCCTTATAAGCAACTTTGAGGTATATTTCTGTTTTGTGATAACAAACGAAACGTAAGATACTGTATTATCAACTTTGAACGTTTTAGGCGCCATATACGAGGGGAGGTCAATAAATTCGCGGAATGAAGAAGTTAAGGAAGGGGCGGTAGTGTGCATGCGCATATTCAAATAATGTATCTCAGTATTATAGATAACAAAGATAAGAGCATCACAATAACTGGAGAGTACTACTCTGGTCTGCTGGTGCAGTTAAAAGAAGCTGTGGACGAAAAAAATGAGAGGAAAATGTATAAAAGGGGTGCTGCTTTTGCATGACAATGCACCCGCGCACAAGAGCAATTCTGCGTTGGCTGCTCTTCACAACTGTGCCTTCTAAACATTATAACACCCTCCCTACAGTCCAGAACTGGCTCCATCTGACTATTATTTGTTTCCAAGTATGAAATTTGACGACCTCCGTGGCCTGGTGGTAAGACACTTGTCTGCCGATCCGGAGGTTGCGGGTTCGATCCCGGCTGGAACCCAGATTTTTTAAATAGGATTCCAGTCTGGTTAACACTTAGGCCCTATAAAAACATATTTCTAGTTGGTTGAAAGAGATTGCCACATGGCAATAAACTCGCCAGGTTAAAAAAAAACAAGAACTTCGAGAGAAGAAATTAACAAACGATGAAGAAGTTTGAAGCAAATATATTTTTTTCGTGGGTATAAATTAGCTTATTGAAAGATCTGAAAAGTGTATTAGAGTTAATGGTGAATATATTGAAAAGAAAAAATTAAAAATAGTTATTTCCCCTTCATTCCGCAAATTTATTGATCTCCCCTCATATCTGAACTTATACGGGATAATATTGCATTTAGTGTATAAAATACACTGACAAGCAAAAAAAAATTGTTTTATAAGTAGAATTAATTCAGGTGTAAAGAGGTTAAACTGTTCTGCAGGTTTTCATTCAACCGTAATAGACAATAACAAATAACAACTTTCGAAATTAATCCGCTGTTGACATTCCGCTTCTTGGAAGCGATAGATAATCGCTACGTGTAGGTACATATCTTGTTTATGGTCTAATCGCAGCGAACAAAACAACAAGCATGGCGTACGGGAATCCCCGGTCAAACGGGTGTAGTGGGCCGAGCAGGTTTGGTCAGAGGCTTTCAACTTGTAAAAAAAATCTTTTTATATTTAGCTTCCGTCATAAAAAAAAGTAAATGGTGTACTCACAGTATCAAAATTTGTTAAGATATCAGCTTTGATGTATGGGAGTGCAACGTGAACGTGGAAAAACACTGAAAAGAGACGTATTGGCTGGATCTGTATCCTGCATGCGATGTATTGGGTGTTAACATAAGTTGTGTCCGTTTTTTTTTTTAAATTTAATAATGAGCACCAAAAGTAAAACAAAATGGTAAAGGTTATACGTCATTCGAAAGAAAATTTTCTGCTCTACAAGATATTGTGTTTGCTTTTACGTTATATATATTATTTTATTCGATTACAAGCCTTCAAAATGGAATGTCAAGTAGACGAAAGTGAGCATTTTCGACACCTCCTTCTGTTCGCGTTCAATCGAGGGAATAAAGCTGCCAAAGCTGATCGCGATATTTGCGAAGTGTACGGTGAAGATGCTATAAATGAAAGGACAGCTCGTCGATGGTTTTTGCATTTCAAAGACGGTAATTTCGACCTGAAAGACATGGAGCGTTCCGGACGACCAGTGGACTTCGATGATGACCGCTTAAACCATATTATTCATGAAGATCCCCTTCAAACCACCGTATGATTGGCTGAGAAGATGAATTGTAGTCACATGACTGTATACCGCCATCTTAAATCAATGGGAAAAGTCCAGAAGTTCGGCGCTTGGGTTTCACATGTTTTGAGTGAAAACAACAAAAATCAATTGTCGAACGTTGAAATTTTCTTTCGAATGACGTATACCCTTTACCATTTTGTTTTACTTTTGGTGCTCATTTTTAAATTTGAAAAAAAAAACGGACACAACTTATGTTAACACCTAATAGAATGAGCGCCAAGTTCACATTTTATCGTGAGAAATAAACGTCAAGTTCACATTTTATCGATATTGTATAATATCCTTAACTACCTCGCCACCCCCCCTTCTCTAGCCGAAAATTTGCAGTTTCTTACCGATAATGGACTTGTGCTATGCTCAAAAAGAGATTCTTTATTGGCCTTCCCAGTTCGCCGCTCTTATTTTTTAACGTCGTCCTTTACTGTCAATACAGTGAGACTCTGGAACCAGTTACAAACCAATGTTAGACTCACTCCGTCCTTGGCATGCTTTGAGATGCGACTGAAACTCTTAATTTCTAGTCAGTAATATAACGTGTTTCATTCCTACTTCTCCTTCCCTCTCCACCATCCTTTTCTTTCCCTTTGATTGATGATATCTCACTTTTATTATGTATACGAATGTTCATAAATTTCATAAAGATGAATATTCATTTAAATATTTTTTGCGACCATGTAACTTGCTTCATGTACTTTTATCTGGTTGGCTGGAAGAGATTGTCGCCTGGCAATACACCCGCCAGATTGTTTTTGCAACGAAATGGTTAATAAATAAAATATAAATTCATTATTTCCTCTCCACCATCCCTTCATTTTCGTTTGATTTAATTTTAATTTTATTTTAATACAATGTATAGTACCCGGCGGTAAGTAATACACATCGGGCTTAAAAAAGAGACTGTCGCTTTGTAGGGCGTCGTCTCTATCGTACGATGCGCTAAACAGCCCGTGCGACAGAGACGACGCTCTACAAAGCGATAGCCTCTTTCTTAAGCCCGATGTGTATTACTTACCGCTGGGTACATACAGTCTTTTATCGACCATAAAAAAAGTTTACAAAAGTGTAATTCAAATTTGTATTTTTCGTGCAACTTGTCACAAAAATTATAAACATTTACATTAATCATATAAAAATATATCGAAATACAGTACGCATATGCATATCACGCACCACACATAAAATACAAACTTGAGACAGGTAAAGGCTAAGGTAATCAAAGGCCCTAAAGTACAAAAAGAAAGAAAGAAAATATGTTTTTATAGTTAAGGCATTAATGTTGTGGAGGTTTAAAGACATTGTAATTTATTTTTATCAAACACTGTTTATTCCACTTTTTTGTGACGGTATAACCCTACCGGTTTCAAGGCTTTCCTTGAAAACCTTGAACCGTCACAAAAAAGTGGAATAAACAGCGTTTGATAAAAATAAATTACAATGTTTTTAAACCTCCACAACGTTAATGCCTTAACTATAAACAACATTTTAAAATAATAGTGGATGGAGTGATACTAAATTCTAGAAAACTTTAAGTTATAACAAAGTACATTTTAAACTTTCGAAAAATGTTGAATTATAGATTACATTAGACAAAAATCGCACTCCTAATTTCGACATGGTAGTGTTTTTCTAAACACCGAGTATTTTAACAACAATACAAACGTGAGCTCTGCTCGAACCAATCGTGTGGCATTCTAAAACCAATACCACTACATAAGTTGTGTAATACAGAGAGTGTTACTCACACTATTGCAAAATGACTCTTCTGGCAGAATAATATATACTTCTCGAAGAAATTCGTAAGTCAATCAATTCCAGTAGCTTCGGACAGTCAATTATTCCATTTAATTATTTTGAAAAGCAGGATCAAATCAAACATCACTCTGTGATCGGAAAGTCTCACCAAGTTCTGACGCGATAATAATATATTATTGTTTACGCCATCATTTTTTTAAAACGAGCCATAAATCCGATGTGACTCAAAAATCTGTGATCCACCCTCTCCAGGGCGTTGAAGGAGTCTATATATTGGAGTCGTATTCCAGTTTACTCCTTACACACCTGTACTGGATCCGATAGCACACCGAAGCGAGACGATCGGAGCACACCGGAGTGAGACGATCGGAGCACACCGAAGTGAGACGAAGAGAGCACACCGAAGTGAGACGAAGAGAGCACACCGAAGTGAGACGATCGGAGCACACCGGAGTGAGACGATCGGAGCACACCGGAGTGAGACGATCGGAGCACACCGGTATGTTGTGTTTTTATGACTGAAACCATAGGTATTTTTATACTCCCGAATACTAGGCGAAAAAAAAGGCCCGTGCCATTCGAGAGGAGTAGCTCAGCGCTGGGTTCGAACCAGCGTCCTTCCGCACGGAAGTCCAATGCGTTACCGCGCGGCCGTGCACTTCAACGACTAGCTAATAAAGGGTCTTTCAAATTGAGTGGTTTTTTAAATTCTTGAATAAAACACACAATTTGCTTTGATTTCAAAAAACTTTTTATTGGTCATTGAAGTATAATGTATGACATTTAAACACAAATAACAATATCCGCCAAATGTCAACATCTTGCAGCTCCACAGATGTACACTCTTTTGTCAATATTTTCGTTGACATTTTGGCATAATTGCGGTTCTAACTCACCAATAACGCGAATAATGTCGTCCTTCAGCTCAGGAATTGATCGGGGGTCATTCTTATAGATCTGGCTTTTCACGTAACCCCAGAGAAAATAGTCCAACGGTGTCAGATCACATGATCTTGGTGGCCAATTAACATCACCGTTTCCGGAGATTACATTACGAGTATATAAAATAATTCAACAATTTGAACGCCTTGTTGTATTGTATACGACTGCATTTTTATAAATGTCATACATTACACTTCTCAAATGTCACAAGATCCAGCCAAGTTCCTGACGCCATCTGTGTTTTATCCAAGAATTGAAAAAACAGCTCAATTTGAAAGACCCTTTACTATCTACAAGTTACTACTATACCACTTCCCGTCTCGCTACATACGACGTCTTCAGTACCCGGCGGTAGAGTAGGTTTCACGAGAGTTTGCACTGCTAGTCTAGGATGACCATATTTTGATTTATTTTGTAATATATTATTATATATTTTTAAATATTGTCTATCTAATACTTTATATTCCAATAAAATACTTATCACAATAATAACATACTATCAGATTATGGTATGTACCTAAAGAAAATTCTAAAATCAATGGTTAATATAAAATCTAATTATTTATTCAATAGGCAAAGAAAACACAATTAAAACTAATAAATTCTAAGAACAATTAAAATTGACTTATAACTAGGTATGTATGTATTGTAAAAATAAATGATTAAAAAAAATAATTATAATTATATTCTTCCTCACTTAGTGTTTACATAGATATGCAATGCAAAAGTGGATAGCTTACCACTTCTTTAGTTTGTCCACACAATGCTATTCCTTTTCCTAACTTCGTAACTTCAGATATTATGGTCACCGTATTTTTCGTCAAATAAACGGATCACATCAACCAATCACGGCAAAATCGAATACTAACGGATCACATCAACCAATCACGGCAAAGATACTTACTAATACATTGATACATTTTGTATATTACGCACTAAGCTTCTCAATGTATTAAAAAGTGCAAACTCTCACGAAACCCACTCTAAGAAATACCCATCGTTTGTTTGTAGAGCGTCGTCTCTGTTATTCATACACGTGTTCCATCGCGATTTGTCAGTCATTACCGGACCGGACTGTTAGCGCATCGTGCGACAGAGACGACGCTCTACAAACGATGTCTATTATTTACTGCCGGGTTCTGTACAATAATACATTAAAAACATCTGAAGTGAACGAACGATGCATCCGATGTGACCAGCAAATTCGATCGGTTTTGGCAGCGTAAATAACAAAAACGACTACCGTGTGGTCGAACTCGGGATATTCGGGTTTATTTATTCAACCTTTTATATACAAGGCATAACAATAAATCATTTTTATTTATTGATAAAAATATAACCTTTTTACACACAGGTACTAATTTTGTGTGTTTGATTTTATTTCAACAGTCGCAGGGAGGGTCAAGGCCTGAGTAAATGTGATGGAATGCAAGTAGCCTGAACATGTAGACATTTACGTGCTAAATAATTAGATGTAAGAATTGTTCTCTAGTTATAAGTAGTATGCAATAGGTGTTAACTTCTAAAAAAATATGTTATAAAGATTATTAAAAATAAATTATCATTTCGCGGATTCATTCATACTTTTTTCGGTCTTAAATATACCGTGTCTTCCACACTCGCATTTAAACTAAATATTTATTTGCTGTTTATAGTTAAAGCATTGACGTTGTGGAAGTTTAAAAACATTGTAATTTGTTTTTATTAAACACTGTTTGTTTATTAAACACTTTTTATTATACCTGGGCAGTATGATTACAGCTTCTGTGGACCCAGATGTGGAGGTGAAGTGTAGGATCGAAGCAGCCCGTAGTTCATTCAACAAAATGAGATCAATATTCTGCAATGATAACTTGAATTTGAAACTAAGGCAGAGAATGTTGAGGTGCTACGTCTGGTCTGTACTATTGTATGGCGCAGAGACTTGGACCCTGAAAGTGCATACTATGAATAGGTTAGAAGCATTCGAAATGTGGTTGCACAGGAGAATGCTTCGCATACCATGGACAGATCTGGTCAGTAATTCAGTGGTTTTGAGGAGAGCTGACTGCAGTAGACAGCTGCTGAAAGATGTTAAGGTCCGTAAGATCTCATATCTGGGTCACATTCTGCGTGGAGATAAATATAGTGTACTCCAATTAATACTCATGGGGAAAATCGAGGGACATCGTGGTCCAGGTAGAAGGCAAACGTCTTGGCTGCGAAATATAAGAGACTGGACCGGAATGAGACGTGTGGAGGAGCTGTTCCGGGTCGCGCAAGACAGAGAAGCCTTCGCCAGAGTGATTGCCAACGTCGGGGGGACCTGACAGGGCACATCAAGAAGAAGAAACACTGTTTATTCCACTTTTTTGTAACGGTATAACCCTACCGGTTTCAAGGCTTTCACCTCATCTTCAGGGGAGCAAAAACAAGACTAAATTATGTTCGGCAATCGGTTGGATAGAACTTGAGATTTTATGTCGACCAGGTCGAAAAAAGTAGTTTCGAGAAAAACGCATTTAAAGTTTTGAGATTATTGTCCGAGTCATACTGGTGCGGCGTAATTGCTGCCTCATTTATAGCTATAACTTCGTAAATATTGAGAATTTTAAAATTTCCTTTTGAGAACATATTCTTAAAGGTCTAAACTTTAAAAGTATGTAAAAAAATATTTTTTTTTCAAATTTCTAGAATAGAACACCCCTTAAATGAAAACGGCGTAAAACCTCAAAAAAAAATCTTTGTCCAGTCATTTTTAAAATGAAAAAAATCACAAACGTTACAAAATGCGTTGTAAATACAGTATCCGATGGTAAGTAACACACATCGGGGTTAACAAAGAGACTTCGGACATAATCGGCTAACTTGGGCTTTGTAGAGCGTCGTCTCTGTTATTCATACACGTGTTCCGTTGTGATTTGTCAGTCGTAGTTAAGCGTAAGAGTAGCGCATTGTGCGACAGAGATGACGCTCTACAAAACCGAAGCTAGCCGATCATGGCCGTCAGTCTCTTTCTTAAGCCCGTTGTGTATTACTTACTGCCGGGTACTTGTACTTGCCTATCAAACATAAACTGTCCATCCAATATGGCTGAAAATTGAAATGGACATCATAAACAGTGTCGCTAACTTGGGGAAAATATTGGCTCAATCAAGAACGTTATCAACCCTCGTACATGTATGCACATGCTATGTTGCTATAATAAACCTAGAATATATTTATTTATTATTTATTATACCCAATCACGAAGAAGATAGCCTATCGATCGACAGAACAGGTTAAATGCAAAAATAAAATAAACGGCCTCTCAATTTGCCCCTCCCTTATCTCTGCGCTCGGGGACTACTGCATCTTCCTTCGTTCGGCCACTGTTTCTATACTACTCTTTATTTGAGGGACAGCTCTGTGATGAATTTCAAAGTTAAATACTCTTTCTCTGTTGTTCTGTAGTCACATAAGAACCTCATGTAGCCATCGAACTGCTCTACAACGACTCTCCATTCTCATTAAGCAGGCGCTGCTGTTCATACAATGTGAACACTTTATAGCTACTGGTTTTAAATTGCTTTAAGTGAGCGCAGGCGTGGATTGGGGACTGTAAATTAGATTAATTTTTTTATTATATTTCTTCTTCTTCTTCTAAGTGCCCTGTCGGGTCCCCCCAACGTTGGCGATCACTTCGGCGAATCCGTCTCGGTCCTGAGCCGCCCGGAACAGTTCCTCTGCACTCCGGATGCCGGTCCACTCCCTCACATTCCGCAGCCAGGACATCTGTCTTCTTCCGGGCCCCCGGTACGGGACTAGGGGTCATTGTTGTGTTCCTCGCCTTAGTGAATTTCCTGGGAAAAGATAATCAGAGTGGTTTCCCGTTGCCTTCTCTGATGGGTTTTTCTGTAGGGGTCACCTTCCCTTAGCTGGGGGGATCCGGTTTTGTGGCGCCGGAGACTCGCCATTCGCCCATTCATTATCTGCTATGACACTGATGTTAATGTCAGTGGCCACATTACTCAGGGTTCGCGGAGCCAAAAGACCACTCGAGGACGCTAATGAATTGGACTTGGTAGTAGTGTTGCTGGTGGTATTGCAACATGGCGCATTACGATATTTTGTAGAGGTACACTTTCCAGCAAAGTATACTCCATCGTAGCCCTATTACCCATTAGAACCCCAATTATTATATTTGCTTGAATTTTATTACCACAGTTCGGAAATTCTAGGATGAGTCCTGTGACAGCTCACAAATTTGCCCCAATACAACCTTGTAACGATGTTCAGTAATTATAATTATTTTATCAACTTTAATATAAGTCTCAATTCCGATAAATAGCAAGTTATATAGGTAAATACTCGTACATTACATAAAGTTGTATTGGGGCATATTTGTGAGCTGTCACAGGACTCATCCTAGAATTTCCGAACTATACTAATAATTTTGGTTGATATTTGCTTGGCTTGATGACTAACTAAATGGTCTTTCAAATTGAG
The DNA here is from genome assembly GCA_949825065.1 of Odontocerum albicorne. NCBI lineage: Eukaryota > Metazoa > Arthropoda > Insecta > Trichoptera > Odontoceridae > Odontocerum > Odontocerum albicorne. The sequence goes on from OX463867.1 coordinate 14,184,522, forward strand.
TGTTTTTTTTTTAATTCTTGGATAAAACACAGATGACGTCGTGAATTTGCCCGGGTGTTGTGACATTTGATAAGTGTAATGTATGACATTTATAAAAATGGAGTCGTATACAATACTATACAACAACGCGTCAAATTGTTGAATTATTTTATGTATTGTAATCTCCGGAAACGGTGATGTTAATTGAGGCCCCCAAGATCATGTGATCTGACACCGTTGGACTATTTTCTCTGGGGTTACGTGAAAATCCAGGTTTATAAGAATGACTCTCGATCAATTCCTGAGCTGAAGGACGACATTATTCGCGTTATTGGTGAGTAAGAACAGCAATTATGCCAAAATGTCATCGAAAATTTTGACAAAAGAGTGGACATCTGTGGAGCTGCAAGAGGTGGACATTTGGCGGATATTGTTTATTGTGTTTAAATGTCATACATTGTACTCGTTCTTCAATGGCCAGTAAAAAGTTTTTTGAAATCAAAGCAAATTGTGTGTTTTATTCAAGAATTTAAAAAACCGGTCAATTTGAAAGCAAAGCTTTCATCACTATGGCACTAAGGGAATATTCTTTATTGTGTGCTCAATGCTGAGCGTAGTGGACCTCTGTTGTATCTTGAATTCGGGAGAATCTGTCTCCATCCCTCCCTAAACTTGTCCTGGACCATGTTGAATGCAGTGCTTACAGAAGATTTTGTTAACTTCTTTATTTGGTCCATCTATCTCATAGGACACATTGCTCGCCTTTCCTCAACTGTATCTGTAATCATCAGCTTTTCCAGACTTTCATATTTTTTTCTAACATGCTTACAGTACGCTAGAATTGTTTTTCTTCATGTTGTCGAAAGTCTTTCGTTAATCTTCAATTGTTGGATGATAGAAGCGTTGGTGCACCTAAGATACAGAGCATCTGCCTCTAACATCACATCTCGAAGGCATCTATTGTGTTTGTTTCCTTCCTTCTCATCGTCCATGTTTTCTCTTTGGCGAGCTGACGAAAGACAGAAAGAGGTATGGTGGTTAGTGCAAGAGATATAAGAACGTACTTGTATAAGACACTTCAAATCATTAATGCTCAAGACAACTGGGAGCAAATAGACGCACATTGGCGTGGAACTGTTGCCAGTTATCAGGGACCCAATGGAGAAAGAAGACACATACAAGCTAATGCAAATACTCAAACTCCTTGCTATATCTTCTTCTTCAGTTTCAATCCTGGGGATTGGTTAGCAGCAAAGCCCTGCATCCCCTCCTCTACTCCACTCGGTCTTCAGCGATCCTCTTGAGCTCTGTACAGGAAGGGCAGTCCATATCGTGGCATATTTGCTCCAGATACTACCGGCGAGGACGCCCTCTGCCAATCGATCCTTCAATCATACCCTCCAGTATATTGTGCAGGAGATTTTTGTGTCGCAGCATATGACCCATCCATTCTGCACGCCTTTCCGATATGGTGTTTGACAGGTGCCTGGTTTCTTCGATCCTGCTGAGAACCTCGTCCTTTGTAATGTGGTCTCTTCAGGAAATCCTTAGGATTCGTCTATAGGTCCACATCTCGAAGGCCTCCAATATTTATCGATCCCTTTCGCCTATGCACCATGTCTCGCAACCATACATCAAAATACTCCACACATATATTTTGACCAAATGCTTGCGGACCTTTAGGTCCATGTTATTGGATTCGAAAATCTTTGATTTCTTATTAAAGTCGAGTTTTGCTTGGTGGATGCGACTGTCAACCTCTCTTTTTGTACGGCCATCCCATGTGATCTTTGCTCCAAGATAGACAAACTGTTTTCCGTTCTTAAGTGCAACTCCTGACATTAGTATGTTCATTTGGTGTTCGTCTCTGCCTACGGTTATCACTTTTGTTTCGTTTTTGTTTATTTTCATGTTGAACTTGGTATTTAGGACATTCTCAATAGTTTCCAAGATCTCCTTTAGTTCTTCTTCGCTATCAGCGATCAGGGCAATGTCGCCTGCAAATCTTATCATATCCACTTTTCGGCCGTGAATTCTGACGCCTCTTATGTGGTCCATTTCTTATCTCACTTCGTCTATCGCACATTGGATATACCCATTAAAATGCTCTATATGAAACATAATATGCCTATCACAAATCGGCTTATATAGCCATCACCAGTGACACCAAGTGCTTTCTATTATACTCGTTACTAATCATACGCATTAATTCATTCCATGTTTCCATTCCATATAGCGCTATTGTCAGACTTGTCATAGCTGATGTTGCCATTCCATTCCTCTTCAGATATCTGCTTCACATCTTCCATTCCTCGAAATAGAAGTAGATAGATGATCGAATTCGTTTCTGGTGACAAGAGTTGAATACAAGAGGGACAGTAAAAAAAACACCTGTTGCCACCTGTTCATGCGGCTCTGCTCTCTCGTGTCTTAATGAAGCGCGGTAATTTATGCTGGATTGGAAATCCACTCGATGGACGGTTCGGTTCACGTGCTCGGGTGGTGTTCAATTCTAGTGGTTCGGCACTGCGAGTGACGTCACGGCGCACGGCGGCATCCAGTTACTGTGTGTTGTCGCCTGAGACTAACACAGCACGCGGACAATATTTGGATACGTTCAGACGTTGAGATCGATGCTGCCGCGTGTTGATTAAATTATTCGAGTTGCTGGTTCGAGAGAATGGAATAGGCAACCGTGAGTAATAATAATTACTATAAAAGGACTACTAAACATCTGGTGTCCGCGTGGCTGGGCTCCCCCTATGTTGGTGGGGTGTATCTTAGCCGGGGGGATGTTATTGGATCATCCCAGACCTTTTGATGGCTTCTGTCTTTAATGTATTCTCTGCAATTTATGTGTTCTTGAAGTTTATTTAAATGTTTAATGTACATACTATACTATGTAGGTTACTTGAATGTTACAGAGGAACAGCTGGACAAATTACAGCTTCTTCAAAATGTGTGCCTAAGATTCATTTTCAGCCTACGAAAGTACGATCATATAACTTCATACCAGAAGGCATTGAACTGGTTGTATGTTACATATAGACGCCAAATTCACATACTGTCTCTATTGTATAATAACCTAACTGTCCCGCCGCCCCCTCTTATCTCGCCGAAAATTTTCAGCGACTTTCCAATCATGGATTAGCGCTACGCTCAAACATAGATTGTTTATTGGCCTTTCCAGTTCACCGCTCCTCTTTCTTTACGTCATCCTTTACTGTCCATGCAGTGAGACTCTGGAATCAGTTACAAGCCAATATAAGACTCGCACCGTCCTTGGCATACTTTAAGAAGCGACTGAAAAAACTCTTAATTTCTAGTCAGTAAAATAACGTGTTTCATTCCTGATTTTTCTTTTCCTTTCCTCTCCACCATCCCTTCCTTTCCTTTTGATTGATGATATCTCACTTTATATGAAAAATAATGTTCGGGTGATTGTTTGTGGGGTTCGTGGGCATGTGCTCGCGTATATGTTTATGGATTTCGTGGGGATGGATAGTCATTTGAATGATTTATGCGACCACGTAACTTGCTTCATTTACTTTTGTCTGGTTGGTTGGAAGAGATTGCCACCAGACAATAAACCCGCCAGATTGTATTGCAATAAAAATGTTAAATAAATAAATACTATGTCGCTATCAATAAACCTATATTTATTTATTATTTATTTAAATAGCGCAATTTAGAGAGCAAACTCTCCTCGTGGGCGCTCCAACTCGGGACTCGAACCCGCTATTAATGACAAAACTATTTCCATGTGGGGGTAGGCAGCGAGGACCCTGAGGGCCAGACTTGCCTATCGTGACACACATATTTCGTCTCATATATACAGACATACATACACCTTCTCATGCAACTTCTACGATTTTTAATATTTCTTTCTTTCAAAACATCATATACTTGATTCAACCATACTTTCCTTGGTCTTCCTCTACCACGCCTTCCACTCACGTGTGCACTGTATATTTGTTTAGTTAGTCTTTCTTCATTCATTCGTTCCTCATGTCCATATCATCTCAAGTATATCTTACTCAACACATCAACTTTAATAATAACAATAATAAAAACACAATTTATATAGTACCGTTTAGAGAGCAAGATGGATCGGTCATATAATACGACAAGAGGGCCTCTTGCATGCCATAATGGAGGGTATGACCGAGGGGACAAACTCTAGGGGACGCCCACGCCGAGAGTACCTGGAGGACCTGTTGGTGGACGTGCGCTGCTCAACATATACAGATTTAAAAAGAGCCGCACAGGACAGGGGGGAATGGAGGAGAAGAGTTGAAATTGCTGCAAACCAGTCTTAGGACTGCAACCACGGAGAGAGAGAGCAAACTCTCTCCATGGGCGCTCTAGCCCTGGATTCAACCTACTATTGACGGATTAAAAATATATACATATAAGTCGAGTGTAAAGACAGGAAGGCAGTGGCTGCGGCCATTAGGTTAAGTACTTCTCCGTATCTATATATGTTAAGCAAAACATAATTGGTCAGAAAACCGCAGATAACTTACCAAGGGAAAGAAGAGGGGTGAACTGGAAATGCCAATAAACAATCTCTGTTTGAGCGTAGCGCTAGTCCATGATCGAAAATACGCTGAAAATTTTCGACGAAATAAGAGGGGGTGGCGGGACAGTTAAGGATATTACACAATAGAGACAGTATGTTAACTAATATATGTAACAAATGCCTGTTGTTTCCTCTTTACCACCATCAACCCAAAATATCCCACATCCGTCTCACAATCTCCCATGAAGGAGTAAGGTGTCCCAAAGTTGGACCGATACTCCGAGAAAAAATCATCAACTATACTTGAGAAAATGTAGGATGGTCCCTGTGACATTTGAAATGTCATGTCTCAAAGGGGTGGGGTAAAATCGTTTTTTTTTTTACAAATTTTACGTTTTAATTCCTAATTATCATTATACTGACTTTCTAATGTATTGTATGATTTGTATCTATCTTTAAATAGGCCAAGATCCACTTTGAATTAATACTAATTACGATTTTAGATATAAAAAAATCGAAAATCCAATTATCGTATACCACATCCCTAGCCAATGCAGACTAACGTAGTGACTTGACAAACGTCACCAAATATTATTTGGTTTTAACAAACGGCCACATTTTGGCTAATTTGTAACAAGATGTATTAATTTGTCATTATTGTTAGTTTTATGTAATGTATTTACCTAAATAACTTGCTATTTATTAGAATGGAGGCTTATATTAAAGTTGATAAAATAATTGAAATTACTGAACGTCGTTACAAGGTTGTATTGGGGCAAATTTGTGAATAATCACAGGAACCGTGCTACAATTTCTTAAGTATAGTGACATTCTCTTGCCATTGACCAAAAACGAACAAAAATGCTTTAAATACCGCCTCGTGGTCCTCAAATCGTAACAGAGCCAACAATACCTCTTGTAAGTGTAGATATACTCGTAAATGAACATGAATATTAATACTTGAAGCCAGCTAACACAGCGTAACTACCATCCTCCGATGCCTGCCGATGTCGCCTGCAGAACTTGTATTTTCGGTGCAAACCAGATGAAACTAGAAGATACGGTGGTCCAGAGGTGGTTGTTTTAATGTTCTGGTTTTCCATGCATACCAAGATTTGTCTGTCACACATGGCTTTAATTTATGTCGAAGGATTATTAAGATAGGTGTCCGTGGCCTGGTTGGTAAGATGACTGTCGTCCAACCGGGACTTTAGGGTTCTTCGACAACTTCTTAATCGTCGTTGCTGGACCTCTTAGTCGAGGATTCCGTCGCTATTCCAACGTTAATTTAGTTGAAAGGTGAAACTGTGTCTTGGAGTTTGTTTTCTTAAGCCGTTGCACACCAGCAAACTCACCGTTGTACTGGATCTGATGGTATATCTGAATAAGAGACGATTGGATATGTTTTTTTTTTTAAGAATAGATATGAGCAAAGTCATAGGTAGCCGTGTACCCCGAATATTAGGCGTAAAAAAATACATATGTCATTCAAGGAGAGTAGCGTAACGTGGGGTTCGAACCGCCAACCTTCCGTACGCTAGTACAATGCTTTACCGCGCGGCCATGCACTTCTTACTGCACTGAATTTAAGCAATTGATAGAACCAACGTTTTGCTAACAATTTTTTTTTGCAAACCAGAAGAAATTAATTAAAAACCCTATGCCTTGCCTTGTTACTGTACTCGAAGTTTTTGGGTCAGTGATGCTGACATGACCTATGCTGATGGGCAGCTCATTCATATCAACTATTTTGACAGGGACGCCATTGATGCACGAAAGGGTGTCCTTTTCAGGGGATGAAAGTCGCTATTCATCAGCTTCGCCTTCCTCGCATTAATACGCTGACCAAGACTGAGAGAGTTCTCTGGTATATTGTGTGCTGTACGTAGTAAATTACCCACAAGGTCCTTGATTTCAATCTAAGACTACCTTGATTTCAGTCCAGGATGCCATTAAATTCAATTGATGGTTTTCTTGATTTCAATCCAAAGCTCTCTTGGTTTCAATCCAAAACTCCATTGATTTAAATCGAAAGAAAGCTCGCTTGATTTCAACCCAAAGACTCGCTTTGATTTCATTTAAAGACTCGCTTTGATTTCAACCCAAAGCGCCATTAATTTCAATTTATGCCACCGGTAATTTCTAAGACTCGTTTGATTTCATTCGAAAGCTTACTTGATTTCAATCGAAGACATCCTTGATTTCTATCGAAGACTTCCTTGATTTCAATTGATGTCCCCCTTGATTTCAGTCCAAAGCGCCATTCATTTTAATTTATGGTTTCCATGATTTCAAACACTCCCTTGATTTCAATCAAAAGCTCACTTGATTTCAATCGTCAAATCGAAGACTCCTTGTATTTTTGTCAAACGCGACATAAATTTCAATTTATGGTTCCCTTGATTACAATAACTCCATTGATTTTAATCGAAAGCTCCATTGATTTAAATCGAAAGCTCTCTTGATTTATATTGAAGACTCTCTTGATTCCAATGGAAAGCTCTATTGATTCCAAACGAGGTTTCACTTGATTTCAATCGAAAGCTCCATTGATTTCAATCGAAGACTTGATTTCAGTCTAAAGTGCTGCTAATTTCAATGTATGGTTCCCTTGATTTCTACCGAAGACCTTTCTTATTTCAATCGAAGGCGTCATTTATTTGAATTTGTGGTTCCCTGAATTTCAAAGACTACCTTGATTTCAATCGAAAGTTCACTTTAAAGCTCACGTGATTTCAATCGAAAGATGCGCCCACCCTTATAGTTATACTTATAAGGATTCATTTTCTTAATGAAACGTTTTTATGTAACACAAATGTCAACTTGGCAAATGTAGTGGACGGGCAAGAGGTCTTATTTAAGATGGATCGTGGTGAAGTTGGCTGCATGTTCAGTAGCAACGATCTAAACATCCGGTCAATTTATTGTCAAATATGTAAATAGGTATTATAAGTAAATCACCATTAATTATATCTCATATAAGAATTGTATTTCCTAATACAACCTTAACTTAGATATTATTACATAAACATTCATTGGTCACTTTTGCTTCCACTGACGACATGACCCCTGAAATGGGCACAGGTCTCATATGCGACCGTCTCATTTCCAAAAAAAAAATATTTTAAAACACATTTTCTCAGAAATAAAGTTGATTAGATACACTTAATAATGATTTTTTCAACAAAAAACTCAATATCTCAAAAATAAAAACTTGCCCTATAAAAGGTTCATTTTCCTTCTTCCGTGACTACGGACCTAAGTCCGTAGTCACTGCTTTTCGCTTCATACTCAGGTGTGTCGCCACCAGAGAAGGAGTGCCTTTGGGCAATCACTTCTTCATTATTACGCGACGTCACGCTCATAAAAAAAATAAAGAATATTTCGATTTTGTTGTGTAGATCGCGCTGGATGGGGACTTATTAATTTGTCCCCTATAACAGGGTGGGTGGTGGAGGGATCAAACCGAACTGAACATCCCTTTCTTTTGTAATTTATTTTTATCAAACACTGTTTATTCCACTTTTTTATGACGGTGTAACCCTACCGGTTTCAAGGTGCACACCTCATTTTCAGGGGAGCGCAAACAAGACTTTCTTTTCTTTTGATTGATGATATCTCACTCTTATTACGTATATTAATCATACATATTGTAAAGATGAATAACTTCCTTTATTAAATTTTGTCTGGTTGGTTGGCAAAGAATTCCACTTCGCAATAAGACGATATATTTAATAAACTAAACATAGAAGTTAAATAAGTTGTATAGATGTGGAAGAGATTAAGGATGTGTATATCGAGATAGAAAAGTTAGGCACTCTGTCATCTCTGCCTATCCCGATAGGAAAATGGCGTGATGGTATGTATGTATATATTATTCGAACGTTCTTGGCACCAATAACAGATCAGGTTATAGCGCTATAATTTTGCGAAATAACGTTGACATTTAGTGTTACTGCACAGTTATGTATAATGTTGTTTCGAAATCGCGGTGAAATCTTCGCGATTCTTTTAAAAAAAAAAGCATGTCGCGAAATTCTCGTTTTTGTCATTTAAAAATCTTTTTCTCTCTAAGATTAGTTGATCAGAATTAGCAAGGAGGGCCAATGTCTGAGTGGATGTGGTGGAATGCAAATAGCCTGAACGAGTGGATATACACGTGCTAATTAATTAGTATTAGAATAATAAGTCATAAGAATTGACTTAATTACTATAATAGATAAAGTATGGGTGATTGCCTAGTCGAGTGGCGGGACGTGTCGGCCTGCACCTTGACCAACGGCTGACGTGGACAAACTATCAGACATGAGGGTCAAAAAGGCATCAGGGCTATCAGATCCATACTCCACCGACACAGTTTCCTTTCACCCAATAATAAGCTCATCCGTCCCATCTTGACCTATGCTGCACCCGTTTAGGGTAGGGTGAGCAACACGGATCACATGAAAAGCTTCAACGAGTGCAGAACAAGGCTTTCAATATCTCTTTCAACACCCATCCTAGAAAACCTATTCCCGACTTCACACTGAACAGCGTGAAGAAAACCTTTCAATATCATATCCTCGCTTGTGCCATGAAAGTTCTATAAAGCCAACAGGGTCACAACGATCGTCTAATCGCTGCCCTGGGGCCTTACAAGAATTAGTCCGACCTACCTTTCCGTTATAAGCACAGGCTTCCGAAGCATTATCTGTTGGCTGACTAGTCCACCTACAGTATTAACTAGAAGGACCAAAATCTTCGAGAATGTGATGGAATGCTAGTAGCCTGAATGAGTGGGCATGTGCGTGCTAAATAATTAGTTGTAAGAATTGTTATCTAGTTATTAGTAGTATGTAGGTGTTAACTATTTCTAACAAATTATATTATATGTTAAGATTATTAAACATAAAATGACATGTAGGAAATTAAAATGAAGTTATCAGGTGAATGAAGGGTCTTCAAAATTGAGCGGTTTTTTAATTCTATTTTATTTAATTCTTGAATATAACTCACAATTTGCTTTGATTTCAAAAAACTTTGGGTCATGTTCTTAGAGCAGCAGAGTACAAATTACTGCACCTGATCATCCAAGGCAAAATAGAGGGTCGAAGAGGGGTTGGCAGGAGGCAAATCTCCTGACTCCGCAATATACGTGATTGGACAGGTATAAGGAGCGTTGGGGATCTTTTTCGGGCTGCTGGGAACAGAGGTGCTTACTCTCAGGTGATAGTCAACGTTGGGAGGACCTGACCTGAGACTAGGAAGATGAAGAAGTATTTCTTAATTCATTCGTTCTACATGCCCAAATCTTCTCGGATCTCTTTTTGATTTTACTAAATTAATCAGCCTTAATTTCACACTCGTAGTAGGTTTGGACATGTAGAATGAATGAATTAAGAAATACTTCTTCTTCTTCCTAGTCTCAGGTCAGGTCCTCCCAACGTTGGCTATCACCTGAGAGTAAGCACCTCTGTTCCCAGCAGCCCGAAAAAGATCCCCAACGCTCCTTATACCAGTCCAATCACGTATATTGCGGAGCCAGGAGATTTACCTCCTGCCAACACCTCTTCGACCCTCTATTTTGCCTTGGATGATCAGGTGCAGTTATTTGTACTTTGCTCTTCTAAGCACATGACCCAAAGTTTTTTGAAATCAAAGCAAATTGTGAGTTATATTCAAGAATTAAAAAAGATAGAATTAAAAAAACCGCTCAATTTCGAAGACTCTTATAATTATGAACTCCTGATAACTTCTGTTCCCAGCAGCCCGAAAAAGATCCCGAACGCTCCTTATACCAGTCCAATCACGTATATTGCGGAGCCAGGAGATTTACCTCCTGCCAACACCTCTTTGACCCTCTATTTTGCCTTGAATGATCAGTTGCAGTAATTTGTACTGTACTTTGCTCCTCTAAGTATATGACCCAATTTTTTTTTAAATCAAAGCAAATTGTGAGTTCAAGAATTAAAAAAAATAGAATTAAAAAATCCGCTCAATTCGGAAGACTTATAATTATGAACTCCTGATAACTTCATTTTAATTTTAATAATCTTAACATATAATATAATTTGTTAGAAATAGTTAACACCTACATACTACTTATAACTAGATAACAATTCTTACAACTAATTATTTAGCACGTATATGCCCACTCGTTCAGGCTACTTGTATTCCATCACATTCACTCAGATTTTGGCCCTTCCAGTTAATACTGTAGGTGGATTAGTCAGCCAACAGATAATGCTTCGGGAGCCTGTGTTTGTAACGGAAAGGTAGGTCAGACTTGAAGCGTTTCTTCGCGCTGTTCAGTGTGAAGTCGGGATGATTAGATATAATACGGGATGAAGTGATAAGGGATGAATGTGAACTTAAGGCTGATGTGTTGAGTAAGGTGGAGAAGGAGCACGCTGAGATGGTTTCGACATGTGGAACGAATGAATGAAGAAATACTAACTAAACAAATATATAGTGCAAATCTGAGTGGAAGACGTGTGAGAGGAAGACTAAAAAAGTATGATCGGATCAAGTAAATTATATTCTGAAAGAAGGAAACGTACAAATTCAGAGAAATCTTAGAAGGTTTTAGATGTGGAGAAGGCTAAGGATGTGTGTCCAGATAGGAAAGTCTGGCGGTCTGCCTTCTCTGCCTACCCTGATCGAGAAATGGCGTGATGGTATGTCTGTACAAAAATATAGTTGTAGCTGAATTGAGTTGGTTTAAATGATGCCCGACGTTTCGAAATGTTGCAGGTGTTTATCCTGAGGGCGATGTCAAAAACATTCCGGTATATAGTTAATTGCAAAGGACACCCACTTGGACATCGCCCTAAGGATGAAGACTTTTTATAGGGACATGTACATAGCTAGTTTATAGGACCAAATTAGGTTCTTTTTCAGTATGATCGTATACTAACTTAGGTAGCATACATACCTACACACACACACCATTACGTCGTCTCCCTGTCGGGGTAGGCAAAGAGGTTACAGCACCAGAATTTCCTATAGTGGCACACATCATTCCCCTCTCTATATCCATACATCTTCTACGAATTTTCTGACATTTTAGATTAATTGCTTTCAATATATACACTTGATCTAAATCCATACTTTTACCACGCATCAAATGAGTCATATATTCTGAAAGAAAGAAAAGTAGAAAGTCAGGGAAATATTATGAGGTGTGTGGATGTAGAAGAGGCATCAAGTATGTGTATCAAGATGGAAAAGTCTAGCGTTATGTCCTCTCTGCCTACCCCGACAGGGATATGCCGAGATTATATGTTATAAAGGCAAAAATGAAATACTTAGCAACAGTGGTGTGTATACACTTTTATGTGCTGACTGTGTTAATTTCTATATACTTCTATATAATTTCTATATAGTAGGAAAGACAGGAAGATTTTTTGAAAAGAGATTTCGTGAACACAAATCCGCCTTAACAAATCCTATAATTTATTCTGAAATGGCTAATCATTGTCACCGTGAAAACCATACTTTTTCTATCGATGATGCCAAATTCTTACATAGCAGTAGTAACGGAAATAAATTGGACAGATTAGAGGCCCTAGAAATTTCTAAGTCAGTGCGTCGATATGAACATCTGGCAAACACATACTCGTATATCCCAAGAATCTCTCCGCTGCTCGCCAAAGTCGTCCTATGCATCCCTCAGGCCCCAGTCCTCAACCCGAATGTTTACCGTTAGAAGCGTGGATTTCGGTACCAGTTCGAACATAATTCAGTCTTGTTTGTGCTCCCCTAATTATGAGGTGTGCACCTTAAAACCGGCAGGGTTATACCGTTACAAATAAGGGAAATAAACAGTGTTTGATAAAATAAATTAAAAAAAGGTTATGGCTGTAGAAAGAAGTGTGGTAAAAAGTGTGTGTGATGTATGGGTTAACTCAGAGAAACTGGAGCAGGTTGATGGGTTCTGTTATCTGGGCAGTATGTTTATGTGTGGTGGGGGGAGTTGAAAGGGGCATTGAAATATGTGTAGCGACTAGGAACAAGGTAAATGGAGCACTTAATGTTATATACAAAAACCGTGCAATATCAACAGTAGTAAAATGACAGTACATAATAGTGTGTTAGTGCCGATTGATGTGTAGTGGAATAAACAGTGAACAAATTACAATATAAAACATAAAACAAATTACAATATAACACATAAAACAAATTACAAAATAAAACAAATTACAATATAACACATAAAACAAATAAAACATAAAACAAATTACAATATACTCGTAGTATAACATATGTTTGTTTATAACTGTGTACGACACAAAATCTATGTACTCGTACTTGGAAAGACGTGTGCCCCTCAACTCCTTCAGGAATAAATCTCGCAAATTTATTGTAATATTTAATAACAAAATAATAACATTTTTGTATTATTTAACATGCTACATTTTGTCATAATGTTTTAGTGTAACATCTGTTACACATTTTTACTATTGTCCTTGTCAAATAAGTCTTAAAATGTTGAATTGTTTAATAAATGCTTCTTTTTTGTACTTGTTATGTTTGGTCCTTGTACTCATTAGGGAAACCTGTAATGTGCAAAAGACCTGAAAAAAAATTAATAAAAATACTTAAAATGGAATTTAACAAAGTAATTTCTTGACACCCGTCAAAGCAAGAGTGTCCAAATTTCTGGTATCAATTCGCTGTTAATATGAATTCTATACACCCAGTCTCGCCTCGTTCTCTCAGTCTTCCGAAACGGTTAATGTGTTTTAGATTGTGGTCCATGCTCGATCTCCTCTCGACAGTCTCTGAACCGCTGACCCTTGGGTCAATTGACCCACCAATGGACGTCTGCGGACCATTACTGGCAGAACGGACTGCTGAACACTTGTTCCCCGCAGACAATCTTCGTGTAGGCGTTACATTAAATATTGATTCATTCATTCATTCCAGGAAAACACTTTGCGACGTCTTCGTCAATCGATAATTATTTTTCAGTTGGTCTTGTACAGGGTGAATAATAATTATATGTACTATACATACCATCACTAAATCTCCCTATCGGAGAAGGCAGAGGGGACAGAACGCCAGACTTTCCATCTCATAAAATTCCTGCGACTTTCTGCTTGTCCTTTCAAAATATAATTCACTTGATCCAACTATACTTTTCTTGGTCTTCCTCTACCACGCATTCCACTTAGATTTATATTATATATTTGTTTTGTTGGTATTTTAACATTCATTCGTTCTACATGCCCGAACTATCTTACTCAACACACCAACCTTAAATTCATTGTCGTTTTTAATCACTTTATTGCGTATTCTGTCATATATTGTTACCCAAAGTATTCTTCTTAATGCACGCATTTCTACAGCGTTTACTCAGTTTCTTTCAGAACTTTTCAACATCCACGTTTTACTTCCATACGCTGTATTAAAATACTGCTGGATTATCATCTTAATGGATTTTGATATTGCCTGATTCGATTATATTTGTTTTAATACCCTATTGACATTGTTTGTTATCGTTACACGCCATTCTATTTGATGTTTTTTTTGGGTGTGGTGGGATTTGTTTTTGAAATAAAACACGTATAAATGATTTAAGTGGCCGTGTATTTGAATTGAATTGATAGGTTGTTTAGTGACAATTATTGTTTGAAGATATAAAATAAAGATCATATGTTGACCGTGGCTGGCTCTTATGTACCGCTTATGTACACATCATAAGATGAGTTTCCCATTAAGAACGATAGAACTTTAAAATAAAATAAAACAACAACTAATATACCAAAAATGTATCTGAAGGTTTAATTTGAAAGAATATTGCACACAGTTTATGATTTAAACAAGATATCGTTCAAATGGCTTCCACGGCTTCTTTTGCACTAGCCAATTCGATCACGCCAATTTTCGATGACTCCGTGGAGCATTTCCGGCTGTATGGCGCCAATAACACGACAAATTTTGGCCTCAAGTTCATCAAGAGTCTTGGGTTTGTCGGTGTAAACCTTGATTTAACATAACCTCAAAGAAAATATTCCACAGGGCGTTAAATCGCACGATCTTGGCAACCAATTCAAAATCCTATCACACCCAAAAAAACACCCTTTATACCCCTCTAAACTCTTCCATCATCTGTGAAAATACTAATAAAATGACTTTTTATATGGCGCCGTTTAGAGAGCACTCTCTCAAGAGCGGTCTTGCTTGGGATTCGAACCGACTGATTAAAAATATTAGGAAAATAAATACATATATTTAAGTTGAGTGACAAACAGAGATTGTTTATCGGCCTTTCCAGTTCACCGCTCCTCTTTCTTTACGTCGTCCTTTACTGTCCATGCAGTGAGACTCTGGAATCAGTTACAAACCAATATAAGACTCGCTCCGTCCTTGGCATGCTTTAAGAAGCGACTGAAAAAACTCTTAATTTCTAGTCAGTAAAATAACGTGTTTCATTCCTGATTTTTCTTTTCCTTTCCACTCCACCATCCCTTCATTTCCTTTTGATTGATGATATCTCACTTTATACGAAAAATAATGTTCGGGGTTCATGGACATGGGCATGCTCACGTATGTGTTCATGGATTTCGTAGGGATGGATAGTCATTTGAATGATTTATGCGACCATGTAACTTGCTTCATTAACTTTTGTCTGGTTGGTTGGAAGAAATTGCCGCCTGGATATAAGCCCGTGAGATTGTATTGCAATAAAAGTGTTAAATAAATAAATAAATGATAGGAAGATTGTGACTGCGCCATAAGATGAGTTACTTTCTCGCATCTGCATATTTAGAAAAACATTTTTGCTAAGAAAACTTACCTAGGAAAGACGAACTACAATGAAATATGTTTAGATCTTCCTTCTATATGTGACAGTTCCTCCTAGTAGCCTTCAACGACTCCTCTCCATCCACCCCTGCACTCCGCGTCTCGAAGGGCAGTTGTTAAGGGTAGTACAGTTGCGTATCTCACTTGGTCAGTCCAACGCATTGGGATTCTTCCGCTTGTGCGTCGTCCTTCCACGCCTCCAGTAACTACAAACGGTCTCGATGGCCACGAGCAATGCGCCTAAAAGCGCGTTCTCGCGGTTCATGTTTAGTTGACCGATTAAAATTGATCAACTAAAGTTGAATGAAATCTGTCGTGAAGGCGCGGTCTCACAATCAATCAATCAATGGCACTACAGCCCATTGTGGGCCCCGGCCTCCTCCAGCAGTCGTCACCATTCCCTCCTATCCTGGGATGCATTCCTCCAGCCCCTGATGCCAATCACGCTTGTATCACTCTGCACCCCATCCATCCACCTGAGCTTTGGTCTACCCACGCTACGTCTTCCTTGGGGCTTGGAAAAGAGTACCTTGTTAGGCATTCTCTCTTCTCCCATTCTTGCTACATGCCCCGCCCAACGTAGCCTCCCAATTTTGATGTATTTTATTGGCGCGGTCTCACGGTTCAAGTTTAAATGACCGATTATAGTTGATCAACAAAAGTTGAATACAGGCCCGCTCTCACGGTTCAAGTTTAGTTGACCGATTAAAGTTTATCAACAAAAGTTGAATACGACTTGAATCAGTTTTTGTTCACACGTTTCAATAGAAACTGATTCAATAAACTGTTTCAATTTAACTCAGTTTAAAATGGCGTCGAAAGCATTTTCTCTTGCATCTTTATTTTTATATTTATCGAGTTGAAAGCGAACTTGACAATCAACTTGAATTCACATGTTCACACGTTTCAAGACAGGTTTCAACTTGAAAGCAAATGGTGGATGACTCATTACTTGAACGATAAAGTTTGACTGCGTCAATCTTTTCTTGATCAACTAAAAAGTTGATCAACTCTATTGAAACAAAGGTTTTCACTACAGATTTCATTCAACTTTTGTTGATCAACTTTAATCGATCAACTAAACTTGAACCGTAAGAACGGGCCTTAAAGATTTTGATAAGACTTCCCCAAAAAGGGTTGTCTTCAATTGCTTCCTAAAGTTGAATACGTACTGTCTCTATTGTATAATATCCTTAACTGTCCCGCCGCCCCTTCTTATCTCGTCGAAAATTTTCAGCTTCTTTCCAATCATGGATTAGCGCTACGTTCAAACAGAGATTGTTTATTGGCCTTTCAGTTCACCGCTCCTCTTTCTTTACGTCGTCCTTTACTGTCCATGCAGTGAGACTCTGGAATCAGTTACAAACCAATATAAGACTCGCTCCGTCCTTGGCATGCTTTAAAAAGCAACCGAAAAAACTCTTATTTTCTAATCAGTAAAATAACGTATTTTATTCCTGGTTTTTCTTTTCCTTTCCTTTTGATTGATGATATCTCACTTTATATGAAAAATAATATTCGGGTGATTGTCCGTCTTTGTGGGATTCGTGAGCATATGCTCACGTATGTGTTTATGGATTTCGTGTGGATGGATAATCATTTGAATGATTTTGCGACCACGTAACTTGCTTCATTTACTTTTGTCTGGTTGGTTGGAAGAGATTGCCGCCTGGCAATAAGCCCGCCAGATTGTATTTGCAATAAAAGTGTTAAATAAATAAATACGTCACTCATATCTCTTACACTAGTGGCAGACTATGATTATATCATATCACAGGACCAGCAACTGTAAACGCTCTCTCATAATACCCTGCCTTGAAACAGTTACCAACTAATGTTAAATGTAACCGAAAACTATAGATTTCACAATTGTAATTTTACAAATATTTATTTAAGGCTCGCTTTAAAAATACATTGTCAACTTTGAAAACTCATTGAAAGTTCATTGAAAGCCTTGATAACGCTTTGCTGGCCTAAAAAATGGGGGCAATAATAATGTACGGTAGAATAGGTCAATCATAAAATGATACTCGACGCAATTTCCATATGAAATATAATTTTACTAATTCAAAAGAGTAATTTCACATAACAAAATAAATAATAGGTAAAAAAAACACATTTAAAATATTGTGAATATCGTGGATTAATGTAAACTTAAGACTGACGTGTTAACCCTTACAGGCACAGGTAAACTTAATTTATTTTTACTCAGGCTGCACAAAGAATAAAAATTCAAGTTTCTCATTTTTTTTTTATGTGTTTGTAAAAATGACACATACAAATGCTAAATTAACATATTTCCTCTTCCTCGGTAGATCAACGAACTCCTGGTGAGGTGGTACAACTTATGTACCACTAGTCCATATTTCTACCGGTGTTTCTAATGTACCACCAAATAATGCCGAAATACATCCAAGTAAAATTTATTTTTAACCTAAATATAAATTTACCACAATTACTGAAATCAATTTTATCACAACACAACTATTTTTTATTAAAATTTAATACAAATATATAACGTTTTCTTTTATACGCACAAGTCGGCACATCAAGAACAACTAACTGTCAATAATATTAGAAGCTAAATTAATTTGAACAGAACCAGACCTGCAGCTGTGCGGATATGAGTCTTATATTTTACGAAGTGGTACATAATCTGAGCGTTCGTGCAGCAATTGAGAGAGGTTTAATAAGTGGTACATTACTTGTACCATTGTGCAGTACTGCGTCAAAAAAAGGTGGTACATAACGTGGATCACTAAGCCTGTAAGAGTTAAGTAGGATTAAGAAGAGCGTGTGATGAGTGAGATGGTTTGGGCATGTGGAACGAATGACTAAAGAAAGACTAACAAAACAGATATACAGTACAAATGTAAGTGGAAGGCGTATGAGAAGATGACCAAGGAAAGTACGGTTAAATCAAGTGTGTGATATTTTGGAAGAAAGAAACGTAGAAAGTTAGAAGAGAAATCGTAAAAGTTGTGTGTTTGTGAAATATGCTAAGGATGTGGGCTGATATAGGAAAGATTGGCGCTCTGTCATCTCTGCGAACCTGACTGGGAAACAGCGTGAAGGTATATATACAAATCGTCTTTCAAATTGAGCGTTTTTTTTTTTGACTAATTTTTTTGAAATTCTTGAATAAAATACGCAATTTGCTTTGATTTAAAAAAAACTTTTTAGTGGTCATTGAAGTATAATGTATGATATTTAAACACAAAAAATAATATCCGCCAAATGTCCACCTCTTGCAGCTCCACAGATGTACACTCTTGTCAAAATTTTCAGTGACATTTTGACATAATTGCGGTTCTAACTCACCAATAATGCGAATAATTTCGTCCTTCAGCTCAGGAATTGATCGGGGGTCATTCTTATAGACCTGACTTTTCACGTAACTCCAGAGAAAATAGTCCAACAGTGTGAGATCACATGATCTCGGTGGGCAATTAACATCACCGTTTCCGGAGATTACAATACATAAAATAATTCAACAATTTGAACGCGTTGTTGTATTCTATACGACTCAATTTTTAAAAATGTCATATATTACACTTCTCAAATGCCACAAGATCCAAGCAAGTTCGCGTCGCCATCTGTGTTTTATACAAGAATTTAAAAAAACCGCTCAATTTGAAAGACCCTTTACAAATATACATTTGAAAGATATTTTTAAGGCTGAACTTAAAAACGTCTGCCTTAAAAATGCGCTGTCGACTTTTAAAACAATTTGAAACCTTTAAAACGTATGTTATTTATACTCGTAATTAAGGCATTAACGTTGTGGAGGTTTAAAGACATTGTAATTTGTTTTATCAAACACTGTTTATTCCACTTAACCCTACCGGTTTTAAGGCTTTTACCTCGTCATCAGGGAGCACAAACAATACTTGTTTATGCTCCCTTGATATGGTGAAAGCCTTGAAACCGGTAGGGTTATACTGTTACAGAAAGTGGAATAAACAGTGTTTGATAAAAAATAAATTACAATGCTTTTAATTAAAACGTATTGCAGGCGTGAATAATTTCTTTGAGAATACGGAAGTTCTCTCTGATTAGACAATGAGAGACTCCTTTGCGTAGGAACACATCACACCTTATTTAACGCGTCTTCATTTGCGGTGTATTGTGCAACTGTGGAACTAATTTCTAAGAGTTATCAAATGTGCACCATCCTTATTGACATTTAAGAGAGAATTGGAAACTTATCGCATCACTTAAAATATATTTTCTGCCTTATTTTCATTGACATAAAACGAATTACTTTCCTCTATTTCTACCATTATTTTTTATAGCTGGGTCATTCGTTAATATTTCTTAGTTGAATTGAAATTATTTTTTTTAGTAAAATCTGACATAGATGAGCCGGTTGGTTGGAAGACATTGTTGTATAGTTATATGACCGCCAACTGTACCGTGTATACTAATATGCACAAAAAAATTAAAAAAATTGACCGACAATGCTTTTTTAAGGGCATTCAATGTATTTTTAACGTCGACAATCCACTTTTTATTACCAGCAATACGTTTTTAAGGCTTTCAGTATGATTTTAAAGTATACAATACATTTTAAAGCTGGAAATACGTTTTTTAGTTTGGCCATGTTTTTTTAGGGCTGCCAAAACAATTTTTAGGCTGGCAATGCGTTTTTTAAACCGATAATGCATTTTTAAGGCCAGCAAACCTTTTTTAAAACCGACAAAGCATTTTTAAGGTCGGGGATGCGTTTTAAAAATCAACTATACATTTTTAAGGCCGGCAATAAGTTTTTAAGGTCAGCCATCCTTTTTTAAGGCCGTCAAAGCATTTTTAAGGCCGGCAACGCGTTTTTTTAAACCGGCAATGCATTTTCAAGGCCGGTAATACTTTTTTTAAATCGACAAAGTATTTGTAAGGTCGAGAGTGCGTTTTAAAAATCGACAATGTATTTTTAAGGCCGTCAATACGTTTTTAAGTGAGTCTATTCATTTTTAAGGCCAGCAATGTATTTTTAACGCCAGCAATAAATTGTAACCACGGTATTTTTTAGCGAAGTCAAGGATTTTTTTCATTGTCTGTAATTAAAATCGACAAAGTATTTTTAAGGTCGGCAATATGTTTTAAAAATCGACAATGTATTTTTAAGGCCGTCAATACGTTTTTAACGGAGTCAATTCATTTTTAAGGCCAGCAATGTACTTTTAACGCCAGTAATAAATTGTAACCACGGTATTTTTTAGCGAGTTCAAGGATTTTTTTCATTGTCTGTAATTAAAATCGACAAAGTATTTGTAAGGTCGGCAATATGTTTTAAAAATCGACAATGTATTTTTAAGGCCGTCAATACGTTTTTAAGGGAGTCAACTCATTTTTAAGGCCAGCAATGTATTTTTATCGCCAGCAATTGTAACCACGGTACTTTTCACGCTAGTTCAAGGATTTTTTTCATTGTCTATAATTGCAAATAAGTATTTTTTTCGCGATGGAAAATTCCTATTTAACGTGATTAAAATCATATTAAGTATATTGCGTAGAGTACCATTTTGTGATTGCTCTATTGTACCATACACTATCTCCTCGCTTTATGCACATATTCACAGCATTCTTCTTCTGAGTTTGATCCACACAGGTAATGTGTCTTCTCTGATCAGGCCACAGCGTCTTCTGTTAGTTTACTTAGATCCTGCATGCCTCCAGAAACCGTATACAGTAAGCAGGTGTATACGATATGGTCCATAGTCTCGATTTCCCCGCTCTCACAAAAAGGCAACTACGCTAGGTCCCACTTGTGCGTATCATAAGCAGTGCGGCTCATTCCGTATCTGATCATGTTTAGAGTTACCTGCTTACGTGATTCAGTACCACCAAATTCACATACTGTCTCTATTGTATAATATCCTTAACCGTCCCTCTTATTTCGCCGTAATTTTCAGCGTTTTTCCAATCATGAATTAGCGCTACGCTCAAACAGAGATTGTCTATTGGCCTTTCCAGTTCACCGCTCCTCTTTTTTTACGTCGTCCTTTACTGTCCATGCAGTGAGACTATGGAATCAGTTACAAAGCAATATAATACTCGCTCCGTCTTTGGCATGCTTTAAGAAGCGACTGAAAAAACTCTTAATTTCTTGTCAGTAAAATAACGTCCTGATTTTTCTTTTCCTTTCCTCTCCACCATTCCTTCCTTTCCTTTTGATTGATGATATCTCACTTTATATGAAAAATAATGTTCGGGTGATTGTCCGTCTTTGTGGGGTTCGTGGGCATATGCTCACGTATGTGTTTATGGATTTCGTGGGAATGGACAGTCATTTGAATGATTTAAGCGACCACGTAACTTGCTTCATTTACTTTTGACTGGTTGGTTGGAAGAGATTGCCGCTCGGCAATAATCCCGCCAGATTGTATTTGCAATAAAAGTGTTAAATAAATTACGTGAATGCGGTTTCTACCCGTGGCCCGATCCGACAAGGTATATTGGGATACTACCTTCTAAGCGTGAGGAGGGATGTGAATTTTGATCTTGTATGTTTAAGTTGCTAACGGGAGTAACATCTAACAAATAAATAAATTTATAATATCAGCAAGTGACGATAATCGATGAACATCTGTATCTGTCAAAATTTGCAAATGATAACGAAATTGTGCGAAATGAATTGCTGATAATAACCCAATTTTGAAGCGGACCTTTTTGTGTGTCTGTGTGTGGAGCTTCGAAATTGGATCCAGTTGTTTGTTTGTGCTCTTTGGATACGATCTATGTAGTGCTACGTAGGTTGCCTTAAGTGAGAATTATGTTTTACGTTAACTTAATTCAGTGAAGCAAGGATGCTTAATGTCGCCCTTGTTGTTCAATATTTATATAGATTCGTATGTGAAGGAATTACAGAGGACAATTGGTGGCATACGTATGTCGAATGGGAACGTATTCAGATTGATGTATGCAGGTAACATGATAGTGTTGGAGGAGAGTGTACGTCTGGCACTCTCTCCTCTATGTCTACCCCGACAGGAATGTATACTAATTAAGGTAAGTGTCGTATACTTAAATCGTCTGACCGTCGATGACCGTGGTCTAACGGTTAGCATTTGCAATAAGTAAGTAAGCAAACCCCTCAGATTCCATTCCTAGCGGGTTCACTTCCGGGCAGGTTTTATACTCTTAGACCATATTGCGTTTGGAATTATATTTATCTGTTACTTAAAAGTTACTTATCACAAAATCTAGGAAACAATGTCAATGGGGCCCTTAAATTTATAATAAAACCGCACAGTGCCAAAGCCTGCTAAAATAATGGTCCAAAACAGTTTTTTAGTACTAACTTTGACATATGAAACTGAAATATGGACGTTAAAAGAAACTGCATTTAGTCGAATCAATACTGTAGAAATGCGTACACTGAAAATAGTACATAGAGGGACAATATATTGTATTATAGTATAGCACGTTTATTGTACACAGTACAACCGGGTGGACTTTTTAACCCTTCCTTCCCTGTGATGTGTAACTAGTACACATTGCTTCTAAAAACTTTAATATCTCTATAAATATAATAAATACTGGGTTCAGATTTTAGGTATTCCTCCGTAATACATTTACGCATTGAATGAAAAAAATAATATTAATAATCATCAGACATCAGAGATATTTTGTGAAAATCGGGAATAAATTCACCAATACAATCAAACGTGTGTGACGTAGGTATATTCATTCTAAAAAACTGTTATGCGTGAGGAAGCTACAATATTCACGTCTCACTCCCACTCTACCTCGGTATATGGGAACGCAAGAAATAGAATCTCAGTTCACAGTTGTTTCTTCCTTCGAGGTATAATATACACAGTGTTAGTGTTCCGAGTCCCGTCTCAGTAACTCGCAGGCATACGAGGTGGTTTCTGCGTCCGTTTTGTGAACGTCGGCCGATGTTTTTTTCATGTTTTCAGCAATTAGATTTCAATTACTATCACTTTTGACTTCAAATTTAATTAATTTAAACGATCGGCTATGAATATTCTTATTTTTCCAATTTTAAATCGCTCATTTTTACATGTGTATTGATGTGTACTGAATATACAGCACCGGAACGCGCGATTTTTTTTAGCACCGGAAGGGAAAGGTTAACCAACCAGAATAGTGTTTAAAAGGCCTTAAGTGAATTTTTAAAAATCTGGTTTCCAACCGGAATCGAATCCGCAACTCCCGAGTCGAAAGTCAGGCTACATAGGTAACCCATGTTTGATAATATAAAGAAAAAAGTGGTTAAGGATGGATGTGAACTTGATGTATTGAGTAAGTAGAACAAAAGCACTCTGAGATAGTTTGGGCATGTAGAACGAATAAATGAAGAAATATTAGTATAAGACGTGGTAGATGAAGACAAAAAAAAGTATGGTGGGATCAAGTGAATGATATTTTGAAAAAAGGAAATATAAGAAGTCAGAGAAATCGTAGAAGCTGTATGAGAAGGTGTGTGGATGTAGAAGAGTCGAGGGATGTATGTCGTGAAAGGCAAATCTGACGATCTGTCCACCCTGTCTACCCCGACAGGGAAATGGCATGATGGTATGTGTGTATTTATAAAATCTAAGTGTAAAATAATTCCTTAATGAGGGCATTGATAAATGATGCGGATTGAAAGGAGATACAGTGCTTAAGACGAAGAAAGGAGCGATGAAATGGTTAAGTCGCGTAGAAAGAATGATCGATGAAAGATTAAAAAAAAGAATCTACGTAAGTAAAGGGTCTTTCAAATAAAGCGGTTTTTTTAATTCTTGGATAAAACATAGATGGTTTCGCGAACTTGCCTGGGTCTTGTGACATTTGAGAAGTGTGATGTATGACATTTATAAAAATAGTGTCGTATACAATACAACAACGCGTTCAATTTGTTGAATTATTTTATGTATTGTAATCTCCGGAAACGGTGATGTTAATTGGCCACCAAGATCATATGATCTGACACCGTTGGACTATTTTCTCTTGGGTTACGTGAAAAGCCAGGTCTATAAAAATTACCCCCGATCAAATCATGAGCGAAGGACGAAATTATTCGCGTTATCGGTGAGTTAGAACCGCAATTATGCCAAAATGTCATCGAAATTTTTTACAAAAGAGTGGACCTCTGTGGAGCTGCAAGAGGTGGACATTTGGCGGATATTGTTTCTTGTGTTTAAATATCATACATTATACTTCAATGACCTATAAAAAGTTTTTTGAAATCAAAGCAAATTGTGTGTTTTATTCAAGAATTAAAAAAAATAGGATTAAAAAAAACCGCTCAATTTGAAAGACCCTTTATTTTATTTATTTATTAATATATTTAAACTTTGATACGAATTTATTAATTACGTAAAATAATAAGAAACAAACTATTAAAATTCTAAATATTTTTAACAGTCACACTCGATACACAGCCTGAATTTTTCGCATCCTTTTGCCTTTATTGAATATCAAATTACAAAAAAATAAAATGATCAAAAGTCTAAATATGTTTCAATATAATGACAACATTAACTACTCGTATGTTGCTCATACTTCCATGTAGAGTGACTCAGTTATACCTATAGATTAATTAAGGACTTCAATCCTCAATTTATTCACCGAGATGTGGAAGGTATCCATATGGGGAAATTCATTCAACAAGGTCATTCCGCGTGCGAGTGGTGATGCTCAGTTCGTGAATACGGCACCGAAAACAAATTTTACTCACATTGACGTAAATAATTGTCCTGTACATTAAACAAAAGTTTGTAAATCAAAAAGGAATAACTTGGAATAATAACGTTCTCCATCCTAGAGTTAAAACATCTTTTGGCCAAAGGCAATATGCCTATTTAGCTCCCATGACATACAATGTGGTGCCGAATTCAATAAATGCAAAATAAGGAAAACAATTTAGGCAGTCGATCGGAGCGTGGTTGTTATTGCGACAGGAGTTTGAATACTTGAGCTTGCAAGAATGAGTTGCAAGAAAGGTTTGTGTGAGCTCTTGAGTGTGGTGTTTTTTTACTGTTTTTTTTTATGATTAACATATGTGCGGTATATTGTGGGATGAACGTTTTGGTCTGTCTAGAGTGATGAAGTGTGAGGAGTTTGATTTCGCGTGATGTATACATATGTAATTGAGTGTCACTGTTTGTCAGGTTGATGAGAATGTGCAACGGGGTTTTATATAATAAAAAATCAGAAAGAAGTATCGATTTAATTTTTTCATGCTATATGTCTTCAGTGAGATACAGGCAAAAGCCTAGTTTACCGGGGACACGACAAATGAAAGGCAACAAACCCAGATCCATTAAAATTGTATGTCCAAATTAAATTACCTGTTGTTTTTCGCAAATTGTGTATATATAAATATATCTTGTCATGTGTAAAATAAATTTAAATAAAAAGATTCGCTAGTCTTCCTGTTAGCAATTTGTAATGTAAACAGGTGCGTAGTTCCTTTCTGACGTTTCTTTTTCTTCTTCGATGGCTGTACAGCTCATATCGGGCCTTGGCCTCCATCAATCCTCGCCTCCAACTCCTTCTGTCTCCCGCCGCGGCCCTCCAATCTGTCACTTGTAGCAGTTGGGCCGCGTCCTTCTTCACCTCATTCTCCCATCGCGGCCTAGGTCTACCGACCTTTCTTCTTCCGCCCGGATGTCCCTCAAGGATCCTCTTAGGTACCCGTGATGGCGGCATTCTCTACACATGCCCAGCCCATCTCATCCTGCTCAGTCTGGCATGTACAGAGAGCCTGGGAGCTTTATAGATGTTATACAGCTCATCATTGTATCTTACGAGGGTCACTACTTAAGTTTTGAGACAGACAAGTAAAAACAAATATTTATCATCGAAAATGGACCCATACAGTCGACTGCTGTTTAGTTTCTGGCTCATATGCATAGATCCATGATTCGTCGCCTATCACGATCTCTTATAGACATTTTTTGAAGCACCTCGATCGAATTTTTTCAACATTTATTTGGACCAATCGACACGAGCCTTTTTTGAGCGATTGTCAAATTATGCGGTATCCAACGCGAACAAATCTTTTTGACGGCCAAATGTTCATGCAATATTGAATGTATGCCTCAATCTCACGATAAGTCACATTACGATCTTACAAATATCAGTTCACGCACAGCATCGATGTTTTCTGACACAACAACCGATTTTGGACGACCTTCACGAAATTCGTCCTGGAACGAACTACGACCACAATTGAATTCGGTTAACCAACGAAACACAGTGTCCCGGTATGGTGCTTTATCACCAAAAGTCGAAGCGAGTTGATCGGCACACTGTTGTTGAGTTAGTCCACATCGGAAATCATAAAAAATAATCGCACGAAAATGTTCCCGATTTAATTCCATTTTTGACCGAGATTAATTTTTCAAGTCACTGTAAACAACACAAATATCACTCGTATGACACAACTTTCTGAGCACGTATACCATTAAAAACGTCAAACTTTACGTTGCTGATGTCAGATTTGACGTATCTACACTGGTGTTGCCATATCTCAAAACTTAAGAAGCAACCCTCGTGTTCTTCAGGTTTCGCCATCGTTCACGGGCCCCAGGATTTTACATAACACTCTCCTCTCAAATGTATCCAACATCTCTGCGGATCTCGCTGTCATCGTCCACGCTTCGCGCCCGTATGTCCCTACTGTCCTAATTATGATATTGTATAGGGTGCCTCTTCTGATGCTTAAGGAGTAATATCTCAGCATACCCATTAGAACATGTGGTATAGAGCCATGGGTAAAATCCATGGTCTTGTAAAGGGTGCCTCTTCTGATGCTTAAGGAGTAATATCTCAGCATGCCCATTAGAACATGTGGTATAGAGCCATGGGTAAAGTCCATACTCTTTCCAATAGATAGAGTCATGGGTAAAATCCATACTCTTTGCAATAGATAAAGCCATGGATAAAATTCATACTCTTTGCAATAGATAGAGCCATGGGTAAAATTCATACTCTTTGCAATAGATAAAGCCATGGGTAAAATTCATATTCTTTGCAATAGATAGAGCCATGGGTAAAATCCATACTCTTTGCAATAAATGTGTCGCAGGACTCTCATTTGAACTAGCCCAACTCGTAGGGAATTCTGGATTCCCCTCGAATTCCATATAATAGAGTCGTAATCCTAAGGTATAAGAAGTGTGAGAAAACGTAGGAAAATGTGACGTGGTCAAATGAAACAGATTCTGAAAGAAGAAAACCTTTATAATTGGGAAGTATGGATGTCGAGATGTATGAACATGGCAGAAGTGAAAGATCTGTTCCAGGATATGATGAATGGTATGATGGCATGCTGTAAGTAACGACTGAAAACACTCTTAATTTCTAGTCAGTAAAATAACGTGTTTCACTCCTGATTTTTCTTTTCCTTTCCTCTCCACCATCCCCTCATTTCGTTTTGATTGATGATATCTCACTTTATATGAAAAATAATGTTCGGGTGATTGTCCGTCTTTGTGAGGTTCGTGGGCATGTTTCTTGTCGTGTGTGTTTATGGATTTCGTGGGGATGGATAGTCATTTGAATGATTTATGCGACCACTTAACTTGCTTCATTTACTTTTGTCTGGTTTGTTGGAAGAGATTATAAATAAATAAAAATGAATTGGAGATCTGTTCTTTCTGCCTACTCCAAAAGGTAGATGGTATGATTGTGATGATTATTATCAAGAATTTCTATTCACCGTGTATCTTACTTGGCAATAGACTGACTTTCACACCGGATGCCGGGTTCGATCGCTAGTTAATAATTCTTTTACTAAGTATTTTGAATAGCGCCTAATGCAATATTTGACCTAAAATCACAAAAAAGTATAGTCGTTCTCCGTGGTTTAGTTAGTAAAACGCCTGACTTCCGGCATGAGGGTTAAATAAATAAATAAATATAGACGAACTCCGTGGTCTACTTGGTAAGACACCTGTCACCCAACTCGGAGGTTGCGGGTTCATATCCTGCTGCAACTTGAAGGATTCCAGTTTGGTTTTCATTTTAAGCCTCATTAATATATATCTGGTTAGTTGGAAGAGATTACTACATGACAATACGCCCGCCAGGTTGTACTGTATACAACGAAAGTGTAATGCATTACAATAGGTTTATTGATTACAACATAGTATGTTATGTTCATATATACATAGGTCTGTAAATATGAAACCTGATTTTTTATAGAGAATACACATTTATTGTATGAAAATGGTTTCGACAAGCATTCGATGCGATTCTGCAGAGCCAAGTCTGGTGAGTAAGCCGCATGCGAAAGTATTTGCCAACTAAACGCCTCAATTGTTTCTCACGTCAAAATCGATACTTTTGAATTTTTTAAACCACTCAAAGCACTGTGATTTACCAAGAGCATGCTCACCGTAAGCTTCGACAAGCATTCGATGTGATTCTGCAGCAGTTTTCTTCAAATGGTATCAGAAAATCAATGCTGTCCGCAAATCGTAGTTTTCAAACACAAAAACAGACATGTTCAACGCTATGAAAACATATGTACAATAGTTGTATTAAACTTGTATTGTTGCGAGTTAAAAGTCTTTGACAAATGTAAACGCAAGAAAAAGGCTCCAATGACGTGGTTTTAGTCACTACATTGACAACTAGAACCATCTATGAGCAAATTCCGGTTTCATATTTACGGACCTGGTAAATAGTCATAAAAAATGTATCAACAATTCAAATAATTAAAGTCTGTATTTATTAGTATACAATGCCCTTTCAACGTTCACAATAAACTACATACATAAATGTATTTTTTTATACTCAGCGCCTGTTTTCAAACTGTTGACCATTCTGGTCTAGACATTGCTGGCAACGCCAAGCAACGAAATCACAAACATCAAGAATGATTCCATTTGGTATTTGAGCGCATTCTCTTCCAATGGCTACTTGTATGGTATGACATCGATGGTTTCAGGTGTTTTAGCATAAACTTGATTCTTGAGAAATCCCCAAAATATAAAGTCTTCTACCGCGTTTTCCTACTTCCAGTAGCACTTCAAAATACACTTTCTTTATTTAAAACTTATTTTTATTTATCTGGCTGACTTATTGCCAGGCGGCAATCTCTTCCAACCAACCAGACAAAAGTAAATGAAGCAAATTACGTGGTCGCATAAATCATTCAAATGACTATCCATCCCCACGAAATCCATAAACACATACGTGAGCATATGCCCACAGTTTTCAAAGTTGACAATGTATTTTTAAAGCGAGCCCTAAATAAATATTTGTAAAATTACAATTGTGAAATCTATAGTTTTCGGTTACATCTAACATTAGTTGGTAACTGTTTTAAGGCAGGGTATTATGAGAGAGCGTTTACAGTTGCTGGTCCTGTGATATGATATAATCATAGTCTGCCACTAGTGTAAGAGATATGAGTGACGCATTTATTTATTTAACACTTTTATTACAAATACAATCTGGTGGGCTTATTGCCAGGTGGCAATCTCTTCCAACCAACCAGACAAAAGTAAATGAAGCAAATTACGTGGTCGCATAAATAATTCAAATGACTATCCATTCCCACGAAATCCATAAACACATACGTGAGCACATGCCCACGAACCCCACAAAGACGGACAATCACCCGAACATTCCTTTTCATATAAAGTGAGATATCATCAATCAAAAGGAAAGGAAGGAATGGTGGAGAGGAAGGGAAAAGAAAAATCAGGAATGAAACACGTTATTTTACTGACTAGAAATTAAGAGTTTTTTCAGTCGCTTCTTAAAGCGTGCCAAGGACAGAGCGAGTCTTATATTGGTTTGTAACTGATTCCAGAACTTAGTCTGGTTTCAGGCATTATTTTTCAACGGTTAAAGTCACCAGCTATTAAAAGAGTGCATACATTTTTTTGCGACACCCTGTACATTCCGCAATCGCACATACGTTTCAAGATAAATAGCAGAAAATAAATTTAAGAGAGAAGCTATCAAAAGATCTGTGCTCATCTCATAACATCCCCCCGGTTGAGATACACCCCACCAATATAGGTCAAGCCCGGCCGCGAGGACATCAGATATTTTTCAGCCTACAGGTTACATCCTCGATTCCCGTTGGAACCTAATTTATTTAAAAAAAAGTGTTCCATTTCTTGAATCTTCGAAAAGACTATAGTTTTACTTCGTGGTGCCATGTTTTATGTAACAGGAAAAATAAGTAAATAAATAAAAAACTTATTTTATATTTTTGTGTTCACCGAATGTATAGATTTACAACCGGTTTCGAACACTACCGTCTTCATCGTCAGGTGGAGATTATTTACACTTTTAGAGGAAATATGTTTTTAGCAATTTAGTTTTAGACGACCTCCGTGGCCTGGTGGTAAGACACTTGTCTGCCGATCCGGAGGTTGCGGGTTCGATCCCCGCTGGAACCCAGTTTTTTGTAAATAGAATTCCAGCCTGGTTAACACTTAGGGCCTATAAAAACATATTTCTGGTTGGTTGGAAGAGATTGCCACATGGCAATAAACTCGTCAGGTTTAAAAAAAAATAAACCTGCGGTGAACACAAAGATATAAATTTTTTATTTTATTTATTTACTTATTTTTCCTGTTACATAAAAGTGATATTGCCATATAATAATAAACACGATTGTAATACGAGTATATAACATACAACGAAAGTGTAGTCTCGGGGGTTGATGGTAAGGAACCCATTTCTTTGGATGGATTTCTTTTTTTTTATCTCTGCACGGATTTCTCCTGTTACACAAAGAGGGTCTGCTTCTAGCGTTAGCTTATTCGTTAGGAAGAATATCAGCCAGGATTCTTCTCATACTGCTAGGCGGTGCCGAGACTATATCCACAGTGTCACTCAGTTGGTTCAATATCTCTATACCAGAGTTAGCTTATTCGTTAGGAAGAATATCAGCCAGGATTCTTCTCATACTGCTAGACGGTGCCGAGACTATATCCACAGTGTCATTCAGTTGGTTCAATATCTCTATACCAGAGTTAGCTTATTCGTTAGGAAGAATATCAGCCAGGATTCTTCTCATACTGCTAGGCGGTGCCGAGACTATATCCACAGTGTCACTCAGTTGGTTCAATATCTCTATACCAGAGTTAGCTTATTCGTTAGGAAGAATATCAGACAGGATTCTTCTCATACTGCTAGACGGTGCCGAGACTATATCCACAGTGGCACTCAGTTGGTTCAATATCTCTATACCAGAGTTAGCTTATTCGTTAGGAAGAATATCAGCCAGGATTCTTCTCATACTGCTAGGCGGTGCCGAGACTATATCCACAGTGTCACTCAGTTGGTTCAATATCTCTATACCAGAGTTAGCTTATTCGTTAGGAAGAATATCAGCCAGGATTCTTCTCATACTGCTAGACGGTGCCGAGACTATATCCACAGTGTCATTCAGTTGGTTCAATATCTCTATACCAGAGTTAGCTTATTCGTTAGGAAGAATATCAGCCAGGATTCTTCTCATACTGCTAGACGGTGCCGAGACTATATCCACAGTGTCATTCAGTTGGTTCAATATCTCTATACCAGAGTTAGCTTATTCGTTAGGAAGAATATCAGCCAGGATTCTTCTCATACTGCTAGGCGGTGCCGAGACTATATCAACCGTGTCATTCAGTTGGTTCAATATCTCTATACCAGAGTTAGCTTATCCGTTAGGAAGAATATCAGCCAGGATTCTTCTCATACTGCTAGGCGGTGCCGAGACTATATCCACAGTGTCATTCAGTTGGTTCAATATCTCTATACCAGAGTTAGCTTATTCGTTAGGAAGAATATCAGCCAGGATTCTTCTCATACTGCTAGGCGGTGCCGAGACTATATCCACAGTGTCACTCAGTTGGTTCAATATCTCTATACCAGAGTTAGCTTATTCGTTAGGAAGAATATCAGCCAGGATTCTTCTCATACTGCTAGGCGGTGCCGAGACTATATCCACAGTGTCACTCAGTTGGTTCAATATCTCTATACCAGAGTTAGCTTATTCGTTAGGAAGAATATCAGCCAGGATTCTTCTCATACTGCTAGGCGGTGCCGAGACTATATCCACAGTGTCATTCAGTTGGTTCAATATCTCTATACCAGAGTTAGCTTATTCGTTAGGAAGAATATCAGCCAGGATTCTTCTCATACTGCTAGGCGGTGCCGAGACTATATCCACAGTGTCACTCAGTTGGTTCAATATCTCTATACCAGAGTTAGCTTATTCGTTAGGAAGAATATCAGCCAGGATTCTTCTCATACTGCTAGGCGGTGCCGAGACTATATCCACAGTGTCACTCAGTTGGTTCAATATCTCTATACCAGAGTTAGCTTATCCGTTAGGAAGAATATCAGCCAGGATTCTTCTCATACTGCTAGGCGGTGCCGAGACTATATCCACAGTGTCATTCAGTTGGTTCAATATCTCTATACCAGAGTTAGCTTATTCGTTAGGAAGAATAGCAGCCAGGATTCTTCTCATACTGCTAGGCGGTGCCGAGACTATATCCACAGTGTCATTCAGTTGGTTCAATATCTCTATACCAGAGTTAGCTTATTCGTTAGGAAGAATATCAGCCAGGATTCTTCTCATACTGCTAGGCGGTGCCGAGACTATATCCACAGTGTCACTCAGTTGGTTCAATATCTCTATACCAGAGTTAGCTTATTCGTTAGGAAGAATATCAGCCAGGATTCTTCTCATACTGCTAGGCGGTGCCGAGACTATATCCACAGTGTCACTCAGTTGGTTCAATATCTCTATACCAGAGTTAGCTTATTCGTTAGGAAGAATATCAGCCAGGATTCTTCTCATACTGCTAGGCGGTGCCGAGACTATATCCACAGTGTCACTCAGTTGGTTCAATATCTCTATACCACGCGTGACTGAGTGTTTAGCCATGATATTCGTCCTGTAAGTTGGTATGTGGAACAGAGGGTGATTCCTTGCACGGCTATATTTATTGGGGACATATAAACTTAGTGCTTCTAGAATCGCGGGACAGTTAAAGCAATATTCAGTAAGAATATCGCGATGGATTCTTGTCTTCTTGTTTCGAGGCTTCTATAGTTACACACCGTGAGAATTTCGATGGTGTGAGCATATTTTGGGTAATCGCCCTTTGTTCTGTACCATCTGTTTTCTTTTTTACTTTGATTCTCAGTCCCTTGAGAATGGAGGCGTTTTCGACGATTTATGAGGGGGTGGCGAGACAATTAAAGATATTTTACAATAGTAACGTCTATTTACTTATGACCGCGTTATGAAAGAAGTAAACGTAAACAGTCAGAGTAATCGTTGTATGAGGTGTTTTGGTATAGAAGATATGAAATATGTGTATCGAAATAGGAAAGTCTGGCGCTGTTGTCTCTCTGCCTACCTCGACCAGGAAACGACTTGACGGTAACTTTCTAAATATTTAAAGACCTTCAGTGCGGTCCGTGTATAAATATTTAAAAAAAATCGATCGTTTTATTTAAATTTCGTCTCTGCCCGTGATATCTGACCTTCTGTCGGTGCTACCACAATCTTTTTCACACTCCGTTGTGGCGCCAGCAATGGAGGGTCACCCTCCACCCGGGGACAGCTCTTTCATAAAAGTATGACTATATTAAACTTCCTAATTAGTGTACTACTGTGTTGTATTACAATTTCGTTGTGTACAGTACAACCTGACGGGCTTATTGCCATGTGGCAATATCTTCTAACCATCTAAAAACATGTTAAAGAAGCCTTAAGTGAAAACCAGACTTGCATCCTTTTTTTTAAATATGATATCCAGTAGGATTTGAACCCGCGACTTCCGTGTTGTGGAATAGGCGTCTAACCAATTAGTCCATGAGGTATACTACTAGTATACTCGTACAACAGTATTTTAGTACCAGCTTTGATATATGGGAGTGAAACATGGGCGTGGAACACAACTGAAAAAAGTTGAATAAAAACTGTAGAGATGCGTGCACTTAGAAGAATGCATGGGGGGAAAATGAATGACAGAATACTGAATGAGTTGATAAGGGATGAATGTGAACTTAAGGCTGATGTGTTGAGTAAGGTGGAGAAGGAGCACGCTGAGATGGTTTGGACATGTGGAACGGACGAATGAAGAATGACTGACAAAACAAATGAACAGTGCAAACGTGAGTGGAAGGTGTGGTAGAAGTATGGTTTTAGATCAAGTGTATATTTTGAACGAAAGTAATATAAAATGTCAGAAAATTCGTAGAAGATGTATGGATAGATATCGAGATGGGAATGATATGTGTCGCGATAGGAAATTCTGGCGATGTATCCTCTATGTCTACCCCGACAGGGAGACGACGTAATGGTGTATGCTTAATAGTATACGACTTCACTGGAAAATAACCTGATTCGTTCCTATAAACAGTGTGAGTGGACGAGGGACAACTGCATGTCCCTATAAAAAGTCTTCATCCTTAGGGCGACGTCCAAGTGGGTGTTCTTTGCAATTTACTATAAACCGGAATGTTTTTGGTATCGCCCTCAGGATAAATAAATACTTGCAACATTTCGAAACGTCGGCCATCATTTAAACCAGGGGTCTCCAAACTTTTTAGCCTAAGGGCCACACTTCTCCACTAAGTCCCTTCTTCTCCACTTCTTCTTCATTTAAACCAGGGGTCTCCAAAATTCTCCACTAAGTCCCAAAGGCCAAGACCTAGCCAGTTCATCATACCAACTTACTGTAGTTTTGAATTACGTGCAAATTTTCGTATTGGGACTAGCCGACGAGTGAGATATCTATGGCGCAGGGTCGGGGGTAGACTCCGCTCGATTCGTGATTTCGGTTGGTTCAATCTCAATTGAACAAAAAATGTTTCATGTATTTTAATATATGCCAAACATTCAGCCAGCAAACTGAGACTCCATTTCCGGTAGATTTCGCAATTGAACCTCGTTTTTTCAAATTTTGATGCAATTGCAAACAATATCAAGATCTTTCAAAATCCTTTTAACGCTTCCCCCAGAACTTCAAATGGAAATTATTGATTTGCAGTGTAGCGATACTTTTAAAGAACAATACTACTTAACATATCTGTGTGAAAAAGCATTCTCCAAAATGAAAAATACAAAAAATATTTACAGATCCAAATTAACTGATGAGCATTTGAAGTCGCTGCTGATAATTTCCACTAGTAAACTTGATCCACAACTGCAAACAATTGCCAGTGGAAAGTTACAGCTACATAAATCTCATTAATCATAATTATAATGTTTCATTTCATTGTGTGAATTACCTATGTACAAGTATGTCACTTATTGTCAGTTTTTAGGATAAATCTCATATAATTAATTCTAGTTAAAATGTTTTATTTCATTATGTATGTCAGTTATTGTGTTTCTTAATTGGTCGTTAAATAAAAACACCCGATTATTATTTTGTATGATTTACTTACATTGTAAATTTTACAATGTAAGTAAATCATACAAAATAATAATCAGGTGTTTTTATTTAACGACCAATTGTTGGGCCGCGGGCCATAGTTTGGAGGACCCTGATTTAAACCAACTCAGATACAGCTACAACTCCATTTTTGTATAGACATACCATCACGCCATTTCCCGATCAGGGTAGGCAGAGAAGACAGACCGCCAAGCTTTCCTATCTCGACACACACATCCTTAGCCTTCTCCACATCTATAAACCTTCTACTATTTCTCTGAATTTGTACGTTTTCTTCTTTCAGAATATTAATCACTTGATTCAACCATACTTTAATTGGTTTTCCTCTACTACGCCTACTACTCATATGTATATTTGTTTTGTTAGTATTTCTTCATTCATTCGTTTCACGTGTCCAAACCATCTCATCGTGCTGTTCTTCATCTTACTCAACATATCAGCCTTAACTTTACATTCATCCCTTATCGATTCCTTCTGTATTCTGTCATTCATTTTCACCCCATCCCTTATTACTTAATTCATCTCTAATTACTGAATTCCGTATTCTGTCATGTATTCTTCTCAGCGCATACCACACTTGAAAGGTATTATTACAATTATTTATAAATTTTAATATTAATTTAATGGTTTTTCCTTATTTCAGATTTACACACCTTATCATCGGTAAAACGAGTCTGACCGGCTTCGTACATTATACACCATCGTGTTTTTTTTCCAAACCACTTCAAAATCTCTTGCAAAGCTAACGTCACACTACCATAACCAGTCTTCAACCGGCTTGGATGGAGTGACCTGCTTCGTGTTCTTCAACTTATGTTCGATTTAAAAAAAAAAAGTTATATAAAAACATTAAAAACACGATAAAAACAGTCCAAACTGTGACAGTGTTTTGAAAAGAAAAAAAAACTAAAAAAACATTTGTTCAGTGTGTTCGATATTTAAAAAAAAGTGTTCCAAAAGTTTCGAATAAAACAAAAGAGTGATAAAAACAATTGTTCGAAGAGTGTTCGATTTTTAAATTGTTTCGATAAACGTTCGAAATAAAACAAGTGAATACGACTTTCTTATTCTTAATACACTATTTTGTGTTAAAAACATTTTAAACTGTGATTATTTTTTGAAATTTAAAATCAGAACATTTAGATATAAGTGAAATAAAATAGTGATTATTTGAAAAAAAAACTTGTGTCGTTAAAAACACTTTTTTTCGGACAACACAATCGGTAATAAACGATTGTTTTCTCAGAAATTATGGGTGAATTCATAGGAATCAAACTTTGAATTTATTATATATGGCAGATTGGTAAGAAATTAATGTGTGATTTTAAACAATTGTTCGAAAAGAATTAACATTAATTTGACAACAAACGATAATTTTATCCGTTTTTTTTAGTGGATTCTTCGGAATCAAACTGTGAATTAATAAAGATATTAAATAAACTGTCAAAATGAATCAATTTTATTATTTTTTTAAGTTACGTCTTTTTTTAATGTAAAAAGGTGATTTTTATAATTTTTTTACGGGTACATTAAAAAATAACTGCGATATTTTACAATTAATTGTTTTTTTTATATAAGAAAGTTAATATTTTAAACTATTTTACTCATCAGTGCCTTGTACCTGCATTTTAATAAATAAGTAAATATATTTTTACTTAAATATTTTATAAAGTCAACGCCTATAATTATATCTTTTTTTTTTATTGAGACGTTATCACGAAGTTATTCTTTGGTGATAACCTTGTTGTATGCTAAACCTATTGACATTTTGTCTGCCATATC
Source organism: Odontocerum albicorne (assembly GCA_949825065.1). Classification (NCBI taxonomy): domain Eukaryota; kingdom Metazoa; phylum Arthropoda; class Insecta; order Trichoptera; family Odontoceridae; genus Odontocerum; species Odontocerum albicorne. The sequence continues at coordinate 14,221,980 of OX463867.1, forward strand.
TCTTGAACAAAGTGAAAAGAATTTTTTTATTTGACGTTCAGCCATCGAACAAGCGATATACACGGTCAATTTCTTTCTAAACTGTGATTTTTTTAAGTGTAAAAAATCGTCGATAAGTAAAAAAAAAAACTAAAACACTTGCTTAAAATTAATACAAAAATAATCCTCAATCAAACAACTTTCCAAGTTAATATTTGGTGTTGTTATTAAACTGTGATTAAAAGATTAACAACATATGAACAAAAATAATTCAAAACGGGTAATAAAAAAGAGTGAAGCAATTATCGGCCCATTATTAAAAAAAAGATAGCCTAGTGACGTTATTTGAAGATCCGGTTATCCAAAATATTGGGTGTATATTTTTTCGTGGAAATATATAATTTTTGAAAAACCCAAATGTGTTTATTTGTACTTTTGGCTATAAATTAAAACATTTATACAAGTTTTGAGTTTATATATTTTGATCTGTAATCATATCGAAGTAGTGTCCATCGAGAAGTGACTAAAATACTACTTTGACTGCAAATGTGTTAAAAAAGCGCGTATTTTGGAGTTCAATTTCTTCATCGTCTACAGTTGCCGTATCGTCTTTCAGTCGTGGTCTGTTGTCGAAAAAGTGTTGAAAGAGGTTTGATAGTTGCATATCAACTATCAAATCGGAGGTTGCTTCCTTTTTGTGTCTTCTGCGGTCTTCAAAAGAAAACCTGCCCTTCTTCCACGCTCGGTATTGGCGTTAATTATTCGGGCGTTGGCTGTTGTTTCCGAACAGGATTGTGTCCTCTAGCTGTATAAGCTCTCGAATGGCCCAAAACGAGAGACAAGTTGTCAAAAAGACGCCGAAACGGTGGACTCAGCAGATGCAAGGAGGGCTGCACTTTTGAGAGAGTGACGTCTGTTAGGGAGGTTCCCGAACCCCCTGTGCCACTCAGCACTATCAAACAGGTGAGGAGATTTTGAATATTTATTTATTTTTAATTAATAAATGCGTGGACAATAAAATATTGGAGCAAGTTGAAAAACTCTGCTATTTGGGTAGTATTTCCTCAGACGATGGAACAGTAACGAAAAATATCGAACCGCATGAAGTGATAAGAAACAAAGTCAACGAGGCACTCAGATTACATAACAGTATTTTAGTAATAACTTTGATATATAGAATTGAAAAGTGGCATGTAAAAACTATGAAAAGAGTCAAACAAATGCTGTAAAAATGCCTGTACTGAGAAGAATACATAAAGTGACAATGTATAACAAAATACAGAATGAAGTGATTAGGGATGAATGTGAACTTAAGGCTGATGTGTTGAGTAAGGTGGAGAAGGAGCACGCTGAGATGGTTAGTGCATGTGGAATGAAGGAATAAAGTGAGACTAATAAATCTAATAAACAGTGCAAATGTGTGTGGAAGGCGTGTTACCGAGATTAGTATGGTTGGATGAAATGAATGATATTTGTAAAAAAGAAACTTCAAAAGTCAGAGGATCGTGGTATTTATATGAAGAAGCGAAGGATGCGGGCCGAGGTAGGAAATTCTGGCGCTCTGTTCTCTATGCCTACCCCGTCAGGGAGATGGTATGTATGTATTAGGAACCGAAACTTGTTCCACCAGATGAAAGACACGCGGTCTACTACTAGTCTTCTGAGAAAATAATGTCGGACGTATGCGTCACCTAAAATATATGATTTATTTGTAATTGCTGTGTAAATATTGTAATCATTGTACTATTGTAATGAAATGTTCGTTATGCGTGGCCTTCGCAATAGTCACTATAAATAATCGAACAGCCTATGCATGCCGAGAGCGCGCGGTATACATGGTATCTAGCAAGTAACATATCTAGTAAGCCGCGACGGCATACACGGGTGAATAAAGGGGCTTAAGATGAGCGATGGGCTGCACATAAGTGACGAAAAATGACCAAAATACATATTCATTCTAAAACCGCTATGAGTGAGAAAGCGACGCTATTCACGTTTCACTCTCACTCTACTTCGGTATATGGGAACGCAATAAATAGAATCTCAGTTCGCTCGCTTCTCTCGCTCAGTAGCCATCGGGTTTTCGTTCGAGGTGGTCGCTTCACCCGATTTATGAACGTCGTCCGATGTTTTTTTTCATGTTTTCAGCAATTAAATTTCAATTATTATCACTTTTGACTTCAAATTTAATTTATTTAAGCGATTGGCTATGAATATTCTTATTTTTACGATTTTAAATCGCTCATTTTTACATGTGTGTTGAATACACAGCACCGGAACGGGCGAGTTTTTTTTAGCACAGGAAGGTAAAGGTTAAAGACATTGCAATTTGTTTAATATAACTGTATCGGACGTATACGTCACCTAAAATATATGATTTTATTTGTGTAAATATTGTCGAGTTGATATCTGTAAATTGTAATCATTGTACCCATTGTAACGAAATGTTCCTTATACATGGCCTTCACAATAATCACTATAAATAATCGGACTGCCCATACATGCAGAGAGCGAGCGGTATACATGGAATCTAGCAAGTATCTAGTAAGCCGTGACGGCATACAAGGGCGAATAAAGGGGCTTACGATGAGCGATGGGCTGCACATAAGGAACGAAAAATGAGCAAAATACATTCTCAGTTTCTGGAACGTCTACTGTGTTTTATTTACGACAAACTTCTACCTGCTAAAGAGGAATCTCTTCACTCTGCTACTTTTCACCGGAAACGCAAGAAGTAAACTGGAATCTCCGAGTATTAAGCGGCAGTCATCCACCTATTTTACAGTCTTTGTACAGGTACTGTACAAGCCTTATTGACGGAAGGCTAACAATAAGGTGCAAACGTGAATGGTATATTTGAGAGAGGAAGAGAAATGAAACAATTATTCAATCAAGCAAATATTTTTTTTGATATAGAAATATTCAGACAAAGAGCAATTTGTATAAACAAACATAGTGTTTCAACGACTACACATGATCTCGACGTTTTAACGACTACACATGATCTCGACATTTTAACGACTACACATGATCTCGACATTTTAACGACTACGCATGATCTCGACATTTTAACGACTACACATGATCTCGACGTTTCAACGACTACGACAAAAAATATCTCTTACCATTCAGTCTACCGTATAATTTAAGAAAATGTAATAAATTTTGATAAGACTAGAATAGTCCGCCGCCCCTTCTTATTTCGTCGAAAATTTTCAGCGTCTTTCCGATCATGGATTAGCGCTACGCTCAAACATAGATTGTCTATTAGCCTTTCCAGTTCACCGCTCTTCTTTTTTACGCCGTCCTTTTCTGTCAGTAGTAACTGATTTTTTAAATAAAATTAAACATGATACTTGGCACCGATGGGTGCTGTATTGGGATATACTCGTACCACACAATAAGGGCTCTAGATATAAATCAATCCAACAAACTATCTCTTATTTTATTTATTTATTATTACACATTACAATAAATATACACAATTTGCGAAAAAAACTACCGGTAATTTGATTTGGACATACAATTTGAATGGATCTGGGTTTGTTGCCTTTCATTTGTCGTATCCCCAGTAAACTAGGCTTTTGCCTGTATCTCACTGAGGATATTTCGCATGAAAAAAATAAATTGATACTTCTTTCCGATTTTTGATTACACAAAAACAAAACACCGTTGCACGCTCTCATCAACCTGACAAACAGTGACACTCAATTACAACTGGAAACATCTTGTGAAATTCAACTCCTCACACATCATCACTCCAGAAAGACCAAAAATATTCATCCCACAATATACCGCACACAATCATAAGAATAAAAATTAAAATTAAAACAAAAAATACACAGGAACACAAATACAAAAACAACCAAAATTAAAACAACAAGAAGAAACCCACGCTCACGAGCTCACACAAATCTTTCCCACACGTCATTCATCCTGAAAGCCCAAGTACTCAAAATCCTGTCGCAATAACAACTACGCTCCGATCGACTGTCTTTGAAACTATGGTTTAATATAATACGAGTATAATAAAAATGAACAAGATATTTTCATTATCCAGGGTATTGTCAGGTTATTGCTAGAAATTATAAAGGTATTTATTAAAATATGTAAGTAGCCCCCCTACTTCCCCCAGGGCCAGCATGTCCCCCTCAGTTCCCTCCAGTACTCCAGGGGGGGGCGATGGGCCAACTTTGGGAATTTATGGTTTAAAAGTTGAATTATTTACCAAAATATTTCATCGATGTCAGTAATACCAATAACGCGAATAATTTCGTTCTCCATCTCAGGAATTGGTCGGGGGTCATTCTTATAGACCTGGCTTTTCACGTAACCCCAGAGAAAATAGTCCAACGGTGTCAGATCACATGATCTTGGTGGGCCATTAACATCACCGTTTCCGGAGATTACAATACATAAAATAATTCAACGATTTGAACGTATTGTAATATATTGTATAATTGCGGTTCTAACTCACCAATAACGCGAATAATTTCGTCCTTCAGTTCAGGAATTGATCGGGGGTCATTCTTATAGACCTGGCATTTCACGTAACCCCAGAGAAAATAGTCCAACGGTGTCAGATCACATGATCTTGGTGGGCCATTAACATCACCGTTTCCGGAGATTACAATACATAAAATAATTCAACGATTTGAACGTGTTGTAACATATTGTATACGACTCCATTTTTATAAGTGTCTCTCATAACACTTCTCAAATGTCACAAGACCCAGGCAAGTTCGCGAAGTCATCTGTGTTTTATCCAAGAATTAAAAAAACGCTCAATTTGAAAACCCCTAACATATTTATAACACGAAGTACTCCATTTACCTTGTTCCCTGTCGCAACCCTTCTTTGAATATCTCTTCAACTGCCCAGATAACAGAACTCATCAACCTGCTCCAGTTTCTCTGAGTTAACCCATACATCGTACACACGTTTAACCACACTTCTTTCTATAACCATAACCTTTGAATTCGCTAAATTCATTTTCAAACCTTTCACTAGACATCTCTCATATAGCTCACTTATTATCGACGAAAGATATACGTGGTTATATGGTAGATGAGTCTGGCACTGTGCCCTCTCTACCTACTCGAATATGGAATTTATACAATGGTTGGCATGTATGTTGATACAAAAGAGTCACCTTCCAGATCCTCAACAGACGGCAACTTGAAAAGCATTTGCGTCTTCGCTTAGTTCAGAATGGGTTTTTAATTGTCCATAAAGTGGCTGTCACGTAAAACAATCAGCGACCGCCGCAAATGATGCCCAAATCCTTGACCTATGTTTAGCGTCTGCTAATCCATGACAAGCTATGTCCATCCGTCCATCTAGCCAATTAATCTCCTCATCAGATAAGATCTGATGCTGGCCCCTCCTCCGCTATCGCAAAATGCATTGTCACGTTTTAAGTGAAACACCTAAAATGTAATACAAAAGTCCTACGACTGAATGATCGCTGTCATCGTCATTCTGTCGTGCAGCTCGTGACTGATCATCGTGACTTCTATTATAGCCCTTGACAACTACTGTCAATTCATCCCTGCACTCCGCAGTTCGAGGAACAGTTGTTAAGGGTAGTCCTGTTGCGTGTCTTCCTCTTGTGTGTCGTTCTTCACGCTTCCAGTGACCACATCATCATCGTCATCCTGTTGTGTAGCTTATGACTGAGAATCGTGACTTCAATGATAGCCTTTGACACTTCCCAGTTCCAAAATCAGTTGTAAGGGATATTCCTGTTGCGTCTCTCACTTGGTCAGTCCAACATATTGGGGCTCTTTCTCTTGACCAGAAGTCTCTCCAAACATTCAAGTGGAGTGGGTTTTAAAAAGAGATTTGTGATAGACCATAATATTCCCATTGGTGTCGCAAGACCAGAATATTCCCATTGGTGTCGCAAGACCAGAATATTCCCATTGGTTTCGCAAGACCAGAATATTCGCATTGGTGTCGCAATACCAGAATATTCCCATTAGTAACGCAAGATCAGAATATTCCCATTAGTGTCAAATACCAGAATATTCCCATTAGTGTCGCAAGACCAGAATATTCCCATTGGTTTCGCAAGACCAGAATATTCGTATTGGTGTCGCCATACCAGAATATTCCCATTAGTAACGCAAGACCAGAATATTCCCATTAGTGTCAAATACCAGAGTATTCCCATTGGTGTCGCAAGACCAGAATATTCCCATTAGTAACGCAAGACCAGAATATTCCCATTAGTGTCAAATACCAGAATATTCCCATTGGTGTCGCAAGACCAGAATATTCCCATTAGTAACGCAAGACCAGAATATTCCCATTAGTGTCAAAGACCAGAATATTCCCATTAGTGTCGCAAGACCAGAATATTCCCATTGGTGTCGCAATACCAGAATATTCCTATTAGTAACGCAAGACCAGAATATTCCCATTAGTGTCAAAGACCAGAATATTCCTATTGGTGTCGCAAGACCAGAATATACCCATTGGTTTCGCAAGGCCAGAATATTCCCATTGGTGTCGCAAGACCAGACTCCTTGGCCACGAGCAATGTGCCCAAAGAATCGGAGGACTTGTCGAAGGCATATTGTCGAAAATCTGTTGGTGCTTCTCAGTTTTTCAATAATGGAGGCGTTAGTTCACCTTGCTATCCATAAAATTCGTAACACCCTTCTCCTGCGCCACATTTCAAATGTATCTATTTTTATTTATTTATTTGTAAGTGTTTACAGGATATTAATCGAGATTTTCAGACAAAATATATTATTGATATGTGTACTCAGTAAGATACAGAACATTTTGGTATGTCTGAAATTATGAAGTATGCAGGTTTGACTCGCGTGATACATACATGTACAGGCGGCCCTCGACTTTCGCACATAATTGGTTCCTGAAAATGTGTGCGAATGTTGAATGTTCGAAAGTAGAAGGATGTAAAAAAAACGTCATAAATTATATTTTAAAATATTTATTTAACAATAATAATATTTATTTATCAATAATATATTAAAAATATTTATTTATCAATATACATAATTAAGTTAACTAGGCATGTTTAAGTGCTTTCAGGTGTTTTCTTTATAAACTTGTCAAGAGTTAGTTGAATACCACCTTTTTTTCTTATCTTGATAAAGAGTTCTATAACATGCTGTGTCTTTCTCAATCGCCCTACGTACTTGAGATATACGTTCTCCATTGGTCTTCCATCACATTCTTCCATGATAGTCATAAATTTGTCAAGATGCATGAAGGCTTCAACGTTTTTTGATTGTCAAAGTCTTGTCGATTTTATCAGCTTCTTCTTCCTCATTTTCATTGTGTATTTCATTTAACTCTTGTTGCTCAATTAAGTATTCATTCGACAGAGGTACTGAGTGAGATTCAATCAACTCATTAACATCTTCGTTGTCGACGTCCAAGTTTAGTTCATCCATTAGGCTAACTATTTCATCTGTGATAGTTTCCGGAGTTTCTTCAGAATTTATAAAATCACTCATCATTTGTGGGCATAATTGTTTCCAGGAACCTTTCATTGTTGACTCTTTTATTTCAGTCCACGAGTCTCCAATATTGTTTATTGCGTTCCATATACTATAGTTCTTCCAAAAAAGTGGGAGCGACTGCATGGAAGCGAACAATTTTTTGCATTATCGACAAAAAACTTTAAAAAATAGAATTTTAATAAATGTGCGAAAGTCGAGGGCCGCCTGTATTTGAGTCTCACTGTTTATCAAGTTGATGATAGTTTGAAATTGGGTATAAACTTCGTGGAATTTTCGGTCGAAATAAGTCATTAATTCGAAGATTAATTTAAAAAAATGAGGAAACTGGTTCGATTCTGGACAATAGGTCACCCATGCCATACGTCTTCGTAGCTGGCGTTTACTCGAAAACATAGCCGTAGTGAGAGAAAGTGTTACTGAAACCCCAGGGACATCAATTCTTCATCGTTCACAAGAATCAGACGTTTCAAGAAGCGCCTTACAGCGAAAGACCTGGATCTGAATGCTTACAAGATCCAACATACACCAAGAACTCAAACCAGCAAACCAAGAACTCAAACCAGCACACCAAGAACTCAAACCAGCAAACCAAATGCGGCGCTCTTATTGGGACACCCTTTATTACAAATAAATTATATAAATAAATACAGGTTTATTGATAGCAACATAATATACTCGTAGTATGTACTATATATAATAGGATACATTTAGATATATTTCAAGAACTAAATTGCAGAGCATACATAAAAAACAGAAGCTATCAAAGGGTCTGGACTCATCTAATAACATCCCCCCGGCCAAGATACACCCCACCAATATAAGGCGAGCCTAGCTACGGGGACACCAGATGTTTTTCAGCCCACACTCTTGAACATGTAGAATAGGAAGATAAAAAAAAACATAGACAGTAAATAGATAACAAAAAATACATTCAAGAGAGAAGACATTAAAAGGTCAGGGCTAATCCCACAAACATTCCCCCGGCCGAGATACACCCCACCAATATAGGGCGAGCCTAGCTACGGGGACACCAGATGTTTTTCAGCCCACACCCTTGAACATGTAGAATAGGAAGAGAAAAAAAAACACAGACAATAAATAGATAACAAAAAAAAATACATTCAAGAGAGAAGACATTAAAAGGTCCGGGTTCATCCCACAAACATTCCCCCGGCCGAGATACACCCCACCAATATAGGGCGAGCCTAGCTACGGGGACACCAGATGTTTTTCAGCCCACACCCTTGAACATGTAGAATAGGAAGAGAGAAAAAAACATAGACAATAAATAGATAACAAAAAAATACATTCAAGAGAGAAGACATTAAAAGGTCCGGGCTCATCCGACAAAAATTCACCCGGCCGAGATACACCCCACCAATGTAGGGCGAGCCCGACCGCAAGGGCATCGGGGGGCTTCCAGCCCACACCCCCCGCATATCTAGATTAAAAAAAAAAAATCGTATTGCAGAAAACAAAATAAAAAGTTAACCCACATACTCGTATACCACCTCAGGTTAACTGTCAGCAAGAACGAATAAAAGAAAAGCCTCAAAGAAGTCCAAATTTTATAAAAGTAAAATGACAAATGGTAAACGATGTTCACACATGAAAAAAAACACAACACAATCCATTGAAATAGTTAAGCAGTAATATAAGTATGAATGAGAAGATAGCGCAGTATCTTGTCTGGTCAATCACGACTGCCATACTCTCCCTACTCCAATTGTAGCTGCCATTAATAATTTCTGGTCGCGCCTTGCTCAATACTCCAGGACCAGTACAATATGATACTACGAGTAGATCACTTTATTGTGTGACTCGAGATTCCGTCCTACTGGCTGCCACGTCAGCTATATCCACGCGCATGCTTTACTAATATTATCCAGTAGTCAACATCGGTTGTACGTACATACAATACATACCAGTCGTTTCTATATTGGGGTAGACAGAGAGGACTGAGCGCCAGACTTCTATCTCGATACACATATTTCGCTTATTCTTCAACCATACAACCTTCGCATATAGCGTATACGATTTCTTTTATTTCTTACGTTTTTTTTTCTCTCAGAATATCGAAGAATATCAGTAGATGGACCGATTTTTCTTTTCCTTTCCTCTCCACCATCCCTTCTTCTTCTCCCTGGCTCCATCCCAACTCATTGTCTGCGAAGACTTTTGGAGTCAGCTCTCCTCGTCCTCAGATTGTATGCTCTTCTGTCCCAGACTACGTCCCCCAGGCCGTGCCTCTGCATCATGTTATCTTTTTGCAGCACACATGAATTCTTTGGTCTTCTTCTGGTTTTTATTCGAGGAAGATCCATGGAGATTGCCTGGTTCACAATGTGATCGGGTGCTCTGCGTCCAACGTGCCCATACCATCTCAATCGGCCTCTCCTCCATCTTGCTGTTGATTTCTGTAACACCTAGGCTTCCACGAATGCGTGAGCTTTTTATTTTGTCTCTTAGGGACACGACAGCTGACCATCTTAGCATGCGCATTTCAGCAGTTTCTAGTTGCCTAGAGTAAGAGTTATACATCGTCCAGCATTCGGAGCCATAGAGGAGTGCGGGTCTGATAATTGTTTGGTATGCTTTTCCTTTTAACTTTACTGGCATTTTCGGTTCACATAGAACTCCCGTCATTGATCTAAACTTCACCATCCCTTCCTTTCACCATCCCATCCTCTCCACCATCCCTTCCTTTCATTTTAATTGATGATATCTTACTTTATATGAAAAAGAATGTTCGGGTGATTGTCCGTCTTTGTGGGGTTTGTGGGCATATGCTCACGTATGTGTTTATGGATTTCGTGGGGATGGATAGTCATTTGAATGATTTATGCGACCATGTAACTTATATTACTTTATATACTTTTATCTGGTTGGTTGGAAAAGATTGTCGCCTGGCAATAAGCCCGCCAGATTGTATTTGCAATGAAAGTGTTAAATAAATAAAAATAAGTTTTAAACAAAGAAATTGTATTTTGAAGTGCTACTGGAAGTAGGAAAACGCGGTAGTAGACTTGATATTTTGGGTATTTCTCAAGAATAAAGTTTATGCTAAAACACCTGAAACCATCGATGTCATACCATACGAGTAGCCACTGGAAGAGAATGCGCCCAAATACCAAATGGAATCTTTCTCGATGTTTGTGATTCCGTTGCTTGGCGTTGCCAGCAATGTCTAGACCAGAATGGTCATCAGTTTAAAAATATGTGCTTAGTATAAAAAAATACATTTATGTAGTTTATTATGAACGTTGAAAGGGCATTGTATACAAATAAATACAGACTTTAATGATTTAAATTGTTGATACATTTTTTATGACACCCTGTATTTACAAGGTCTGTAAATATGAAACAGGAATTTTCTCATAGATGGCTCTAGTTGTCAATGTAGTGACTGTCAAACTACGTCATTGGCGCCTTTTTCTTGTGTTTACATTTAAGTGTTAAATAAATAATAAGACATTAGAAATTAATATGTGGATAAAATGGATACTTTAAATAAAATTTAGAGAGAAACTTTAAGATAATTTAGTAAGCTCCATTTATTAGACTTTTCTTTCTTTTTCAGGTTCTTTTCACATTACATATTTTCTAAATTCATACAAGGAACAAAACATAACAAATACAAATAATAAAAACGTTTATAAAACAGTTTAAAATGTGATAAATTATTTGATTAAAACTATACTAAAAATGTATCATATACGAGTAACTTAAACATTATGACAAAATGTAGTGTGTAAAAAATTAAATTATTTCTCCTCTGATGTCTTGTTTGTGCTAATGAGGTGAAAGTCTTGAAACCGGTAGGGTTATACCGTTACAAAAAAGTGGAATAAACAGTGTTTGATAAAACAAATTACAAAATATAAAAATGTTATTATTTCAAGTATTACACTAAATTTAAGAGATTTTTCCTGAAGCAGCTGAGGGACACATGAAACACGTCTACTATATATGAAGACACACACGGTTAAACAGTGTGACTGTTCTACCTACCACTGGCATCTCCAAGGACAGGTCGGTTCGACTTATAGGTTGATAGAACAATCTATGGGTGCGTTGTGTCACATAATTATTCGGAACATACAAACCAAGACTGTTCAGGAGGGATGGGTAACTAGATTACCCCTAAGCAAACAGAAAAAGGGAGATCTTATAAACAATATGAGAATACTTGAATATAACACGCAAACGAGTACACTACACTCCACCTAAAGGCGAATGTGTTACTATCACATATCGGAACTCTACAAATGTTTCTTTGTAGATCAAGTTCCCTTTGTAAGTTAGAGAAATACACCCCAAATTCTCATACTATTTCTATTGTATAATATCCTTAAATATCCCGCCACCCCCTCTTATATCGCCGATTTTTTAGCTTCTTTCCTATCATTGATTAGCGCTACGCTCAAACAGAGATTGTTTATTGGCCTTCACAGTTCTTTTACGTCGTCCTTTACTGTCCATACAGTGAGACTCTGGAATCAGTTACAAACCAATGTTAGACTCGCTCCGTCCTTGGCATGCTTTAAGAAGCGACTGAAAAACCTCTTAATTTCTAGTCAGTAAAATAACGTGTTTCATTCCTGATTTTTCTTTTCCTTTCCTCTCCACCATCCCTTCCTTTCCTTTTGATTGATGATATCTCACTTTATATGAATAATAATGTTCGGGTGATTGTCCATCTTTGTGGGGTTCGTGGGCATGTGCTCACGTATATGTTTATGGATTTTGTGGGGATGAATAGTCATTTGAATGATTTATGTGACCACGTAACTTGCTTACCAATGTTAGACTCGCTCCGTCCTTGGCATGCTTTAAGAAGCGACTGAAAACTCATAATTTCTAATCAATAATAGACCGTGTTACATTGCTAATTTTTCTTTCCTTTCTGCCATCATTTCCTTTTCCTTGGATTGATGATATCTCATTTTTACTTTTATTACAAGCATGCCCGAGTATGTTGTTCATAAAGTTAAGAAATATGAATAATCTTTTGAATATTTTTAGCTTTTATCAAACTCCCTTTATTTACTTTTTGTCTGGTTAGTTGGAAGATATTGTCACCGGACAATAAGTCCGCCAGATTATTTTTACAAATGAAGGGTTAATAAATATTTATCTAAGCTGTATGGAAACCTGTAATATGTGTTTTTGTGTTAAGGTGCATCCCCTCCAAACTGAAATACCGTAAGCAAGTGCTGACTGACATAAGGCGAAGTATATACTTTTAAGAATATTCTCACTGAGCACATTTCGAATCATACGGAATATACTATATACGAGGCGTATCCAGAAATTAAGTGTACTGAGGCTCTCACGACCGGATGGATTTTATTTTTGACATGTTGGCTACACTTCCGTGTAGCCTGACCCTTCCCCTCCGCAACGAGACCGGTTCGAGGTCAGTACGTTGAGAAGTGTCGACGCGACAACACGTTTCGTGAAAAATGTCAACTCAATCTCCCTCCAAGTGCGAAATTTTGTAAAAAGGCAAGAGTTTTTGAGGCGCTGCAAACTCCATGGAGATGAATTTCTCCGCTCCATCGTTACTGGAGATGAAACTTGGGTTGCACACTACACGCCTGAAACCAAAAGGCAGTCTCAACAGTGGCGTCACACCTCTTCACCCTCCGCCAAAAAGTTCAAAACCACAATTTTAGCCAAGAAAATCATGGCATCCGTGTTTTGGGACTGTCAAGGCATAATTTTAATTGAATATATGCCTCAAGGGGAGACCATCAACTCTGCAAGATACTGTGAGACCCTAAAAAAATTGCGGAGGGCGATTCAGAACAAGAGGAGAGGCATGCTGACAAAGGGAGTCTGCCTGCTGCATGACAATGCCAGACCACACACGGACAACGCCACGAAGGAACTGCTCGGCTCGTTTAAATGGGATATCCTGAACCATCCCGCGCATTCCCCTGACCTAGCACCTTCAGATTACTATCTCTTTACCTCCCTGAAGCTGCACATGGGTGGAAAAAGGTTTTCAAACGACGAGGAGGTAAAGGAGGAGGTGGAGAAGTGGACGGAGGGGTTGGCGGGAGACTACTTCGAGGAAGGCATCAAAAAGTTGATACCGCTCTTCACCACCTACATTGAGACGAATGGCGACTATGTCGAAAAATAGCTTACATATGTACTACAGTAACCACGTAATTTTTTTGTTTAAATAAAAAAAATTGTAACCTACAAAAATTCAGTACACTTAGTTTCTGGATATGCCTCGTATGTTATCCTAGTTTTCTGATTTTTGTGCTCAAGGTGTATCTAAGGTATATCTAAGGTGTATGTATATTTCAGTCGGTATCTGACTGAGGTCAAGCAGTATACGTACAAGTCCGTCTTGACTGTCAATTAACCTATCGTACGAAATGCTATCTCGATATGATTAGTATATAGAATAAAAAGCAACGGCCCTTAAACCGATCCTTGTGGTACACCAAATTATATTGTTATGTATTGAATCTATAAAAAAATAGATGAGCCAACAACGTTCCTCGCTGAGGCCACATTCACACATGCTAGAATTTAGAACGAAGAACCATTAAACATGGCTATGGAGACGCCATTGAATCATTTTGTTCAATTGTGTGTTCGCTTCATTAATATAATGTCCTCAATGATTGGTCCGTGCGAAATATTTGTCTTGTTCATCAATTTCAGTCTAGATCGGTGTACGTCCCGACCATCTTGTGTCCTATATTTGCTTATATTAAAAAAAAAATTATCTATCTCAATTTTATATCAAAAGTCACATGAAAACTACAAAATCTATCCCATTTTTTGTGAAAAGTGACGTCAAAAAGACTTAGATCTATCCTATACTTTGTGAGAAGTAACGAAAAAAGGACTATATAAAACCTATTTCAACCTTTTCGTCTAATGTGACGAGAAAAATACAAAAATCTATCCTATTTTTTTACGTGAAAAGTGACGAGAAAAAGACTATAGAATCTATCCCATTTTTTTACGTGAAAAGTGACGAGAAAAAGACAAAAATCTATCCCATTTTTTTACGTGAAAAGTGACGAGAAAAAGACAAAAATCTATCCCATTTTTTACGTGAAAAGTGACGAGAAAAAGACTATAAAATCTATCCCATTTTTTTACGTGAAAAGTGACGAGAAAAAGACTATAAAATCTATCCCATTTTTAACGTGATGTGACGAGAAAAGACAATCAATTTTAAATTAAGAGTTTCCCGCGAAAATTACGATTTTTTTCCAAACATAAACGTCACATCTAAATCATCGCCGATGTTATCTGTGGAAAATTATTAACGCTATTGTCTGTGTCGCATGAAAAACGATAATTTGCTCCGTTTTCTCTGGTCTATGGAGCAATTTTTTCCGTGTCCGCGTCGTGTGTCGCCTAATGATTTCGCGGTTATTTACATTAAGCCAGTGTTAATAAAAACGTAAATCAAAAATTATAATATAATTCGATTAGACTTTACGCTAATTCGTTCAGTTAAATAAATACATTCAAGTTAAATAAAATTAGTGATATATTAGCTTATATAAAAGACATTATCCGCAGTCGCCGTTCGTATTTCTTTTTTCATTGAATTGAATGCTAGTGATTTCGTTTTACGTATACATAAATATGTGTTCGAATTATTTTTCAACTATTCATTGAGTTTAATAATCACTTAAATACAGTTTAAAAAAATAAGTGTGGATTTGTGTATTGTGTATAGCCGAGTTCTTTTTAATAATGTGGCGCAATTTTTGTATGTAGAAGTTTGTTTGAGTTGTCTATGAATAATGTGGCGCAATTTTTTCTATGTTTATTTAAAAACCTACTTAGATGAAGTATTTGATTTATATAGTGCTGGCGTCACTTTGTTGAGGTCCATTATTAATGGAATACGAATGAAACACTTGACTTTTTGTTTTTTTTTTTCACTTTACGTGTATGTTTTTTTATATAGCTACATAACATATGGTATATACAATTCAGCAAACATTGTGCTATGCAGTTCTTTCCTCACGTTAAACTAAAAGATATGTTACTTAGATTATCCACCCTCTTATGGGGAATAGAGTAATTAAGATCATATATAATATGTAAAGTCAGTCGTTATTCTGTCCCCAATAAAATCTTAAATAACGTTTGTATAGTTACCTCTTACTCTATTACACATAAGACTATATAAAACGTTTGTATAAGCACTGCTTACTCTATTCCCCATAAGACCATATATAGCATGTGTATAGTTACTCTTTACTCTATTCCCCACAAGACTCTAACATTCGTATAGTCTATCTTTACTATTTTCCCCATAATACTATAGATAACATGTGTATAGTCACTTACTATACTCCCCATAAGACCATATATAGCATGTGTGTAGTCACTCTACTCTATTCTCCATAAGACTCTAACATTTGTATGGTCGATCTTTACTCTTTTCCCCATAATACCATAGATAACATGCTTATATCCACTTACTCTATTTCCCATAAGACCATATATAGCATGTGTATAGTCACTTTTTACTCTATTCCCCACAAGACTCTAACATTCGTATAGTCTATCTTGACTATTTTCCCCATAATACCATAGATAACATGTGTATAGTCACTTACTATATTCCCCATAATACCATAATATATGTATAATAACATGTGTATAGTTACTCTTTTCCCCATTAAACCATAGATAACATTTGAATAGTATCTCCTTACTTTATTCCCCATAAGACCGTCGATAACATTTGTATATTCACTCTTTTTTCTTTTCCCCATAATACCATAGATTACATTTGTATAATCACTCCTTTCTCTATTCCCCATAAGACCATTGTTAACATGTGTATAGTCACTCTTTACTCTTTTCCCCATAATACCATAGATTACATTTGTATAATCACTCCGTATTCTATTCCCCATAAAACTATAAATAACATTTATATAGTATCTTCTTACTCTATTCCCTATAATACCATAGAAAACATCTGTATAGTCACCGTAGATAAAATTTGCGTAGTCACTCATTACTATATTCCTCCTAAGACACAAAGGTAACATTTGTGTAATCACCCCTTACTCTATTCCCCATAAAACTACAAATAACATTTGTATAGTAACTCCTTTCTCTATTCCCCATAAGAACACAGATACAATTTCTATAGTCACGCCTCACTATGTTCCCCATAAGAACATGGACAGTGCGAGTGACATGTGATATAGTTTTATCTTATTCACCTGAAGAGGACAGGACACATTGTTTATTGCAATATGCAAAGTGGTATGCTAATTATTGTAGTGAAAGAAAACAAGGTCAAACGTTCCATTTTAATTTAAATAGAAATAATTAAATTATATATATTTAAATAATAAAAATTAGGCAATTTTTATGCTAAACCTAAATTCATTAATAATAATAACAACGAGTAATTAATTTTGTATTGCCTATATCAGTGGCGTGCAAACTTTTTTGATCGTATACCCCTAAGACAGAACAAATTTATAGTGCGAACCCCTGAATATTTTTATTTATTTATTTAATTAACGACACAACAGTGTTTTTTTATATACAAATGAACATATGACAGGTTATACAAGTACTTCAAATTATTGACAAATAATACAAAACTTTATCTTAAACTAACATGGACAGGAGATACAATAAAGCAGTAGTAATAATATAAAGGAGTTATAACAAAGTCATTGTTTAAAATGATTTAATATTAATATGTATATTTAAATTCAATATAACATATGTGTGTATATTACAAAATATTACCAAATTTAGCCAAGTAGACTTACGTAATTGTGGAACACATATTCTATAGTGGTAAAGTATTTAGATTTGTTATTAGTGGCACAACGCTTACATAGAACAAGAAGAATTGTATTATTCGAGAATTTTATGGATAGATCTTGAGATATAGAAAACACACGGGCTCACTTGTAGCATGAGATGCAAGTTGCTTTGCAGAATCGAAACCTTCCTACATGTTGATGCAGGGTTACTCAACTCCAGAGGCAAAGTATTGTCCTTAATGTTTCGTTTATATTAGGTGATTGCCTACCTTGCAGGGGAAATGGAAAGATGATTTGTATGTTTGTGCACAATTGGAGTATATTCTTGGGTTTCTGGCATAAATTTGCTAACAAAGAATTTCTAAGCTTTTAACATTTTAAATTTCCGCAGTTTTCAACCTTGAAAGTTTCAGCAGCTTTCTACCTTGAAATGTTGACAGCTTTCAACCTTACGAATTGTGGCTACTTTTGACCTCGAAAATTTTGACAGAATTTTGACCTTGAAAATTTCGACAGCTTTCAAACTTGAACATGCCAGCTTCTTTAAACCTTGAACATTTTGAAAACTTTCAATTTTGAAATTTCGACACTTTTCAAAATTGAACATTTCAGCCACTTTTAACCATAAATATTTCGTCAGTTTTCATAAGGTTTTGATATATTTCAATCTTGAACATTTCGACAAATTTCAATCTTGAACGTTTCAGCTGCTTTTGATATTTTGATATCTTTCAATCTTGAACATTTCAGTTGCTTTCAACCTTAAATATTTCTTCACTTTTCAAACTTGAACATGTCGGCTGCTTTAAACCTTGAACATATCGACAACTTTCAATTTCGACAGTTTTCAAACTTGAACATGTCAGCTGCTTTCGACCATAAATATTTCGTCAGTTTTCAACCTTAAACATTTTGATATCTTTCAATCTTGAACATTTTGACAAATTTCAATCTTGAACGTTTCAGCTGCTTTCAACCCTAAATATTTCGACACTTTTCAAACTTGAACATGTCGGCTGCTTTAAACCTTGAACATTTCGACAACTTTCAATCTTGAAATTTCGACAGTTTTCAAACTTGAACATATCGACTGCTTTCAACCTTAATTATTTCGACAGCTTTCAACTTTAATTATTTCGACTACTTTCAACCTTTAACATTTTAGCAGCTTTCAACCATGAACATTTTGGCAGCTTTTAATCTGGAAAATTTCGGCAAATTTCAATCAACCTTGCGATCTTCGCCAGCTTTCACTCTTGTAAATTTCGACTGCTTTGAACCCAGATTAGAAGACAAAACTCATACCAACTGGTCCACCGAGGATATCTTACATTACAATGTGATTTTAAATCTCACATGTTCATACATCTTTTAATGCTGCTCCATTGATATGTTAATTGCGATACAAACAAAGTATATCTTCTAATATATTTTAAAGGCCTAAGCACTGAATTGACACTAGCATTTACATCTGTGTCAATAGTGAGACGAGGATATTTACAATTGTGATCAGCATTCTATATCTGTTTAACAAGTTGCATCAACAAGGAGATATTTTTAACTTTTTAACACTGCGTTGTCATTAATATTGTCACCGAAAGTAATTTCATATTTCTCGGATAGATGTCATCAGGACAAAATGTTCGTTTATAACTTCATTCTAAAAATGCTGAATATACGAGGGATGCTGTCCTCGGGCGCTAATCTAATTTACAGTCCCTAATCCACATCTGCGCTCACTTAAAGCAATTTAAAACCAGTAGCTATAAAGTGTTCATATTGTATGAACAGCAGCGCCTGCTTAATGAGACTGGAGAGTCGTTGTAGAGTAGTTCGATGGCTACATGAGGTTCTTATGTGACTACAGAACAACAGAGAAAGAGTATTTCACTTTGAAATTCATCACAGAGCTGTCCCTCAAATAAAGAAAGCGTAGTATAGAAACAGTGGCAGAGGGAAAGAGATATTGCCCTAGGGCGCAGAGATAAGAAAAGCGCAAAGTTATAGGTCGTATATTTTGTTTTTGTATTTAAACTGTTATGTCAATCGATAGGCTATCTCCCTCGTGATTGGGTATAGTAAATAATAGAAAAATACATATTTTAAGTTTATTATAGCAACATAGTATGTACATATACGAAGGTTGATCAAAAATTTCTTTGATTGAGCCCATCTTTTTCCTCACGTTGGCAACATTGATGTACATTTAAATTTTCAATCATATAAGATGGGCAGTTTGTTTATAACGCATTTTGATACGTTTGCGAATTTTTTATTTTAAAATTGATTTTTTTTAGGTTTTCCATCACATTCACTCAGACCTTGGTCTTCCCTGCTAATACTGTAGGTGGACTAGTCAGGAAATAGATGATGCTTCGGAAGTCTGTGCTTATAACGTAAAGCTAGGGTTTCCTAAGAAAACGGTGTCGTTATATAGCGTCCGTAACAAAACGTTGTCAATGCAAACCATATGGCGTTGGTTTCTTAGAGAGCGTTGGTTGTGAGCGTAACGTCAAATAGTTATGTCGCCATTTGCATGACGGCCGTCATAGCGAAACAAACAGTTGTGGAACGGTTTTTTCCGCGTAGCGGTGACCGTTTTAAAATAAAAAATGAGTGCACACGTAATTTGGACCAGCGAAAATGACGAAATATTGATTGATTTTGTAAGAAATAATGAAGCTTTATATAATGTGAAGAGCAAAGACTAAAGAAAAGCTCAGTTGAAACAAAATATGTGGAATAATATCGGGACTACACTTGAAAAATCAGGAATGTACGAGCATGTGGATTGATAAGGTTATATTCCTGCCTTGCTGGGGGTTTATATGATTCATTATTCTAACCAAATTTAAAAGAACCTAATGTTAATTATTCCTTAAAAAAACGAAAAACCTAACTAATACTTCATAAATTCGTTCACGGAGCTGTCAGATTTGAAGTTTGCAACTGACAGTTGTAGGTTCTCATTTCTGCCGTCTGGCGGCGCGTCAGGCGGATGCGACGCAAACTACTTGCACACACGTCCATTCTCCATCGCAACACGCTCTCTGATAGGTCCGCAGCACACGTCATGTTACGGCCGCTACATAACAACACCGCTTTCTTAGGAAACCCTAGCTTAAGCCCTCAGCCCAACGATTTGAGAATTGCTGTGATTCTGTTGACTTTTATAGAATGATAAGTTTCTTCACGCTGTTCTGCGTTAAGTCAAGATCGAAGCCCGTCTTTTAGCCAGTAATTAAGTTACTTATTATATTTCAGGTTACCGAAAATGTTTATAACCTCTGCTCTAAACGTTTTTTTCAAAAGCGACCTTGCTTTACTAATTTCTGCTTTGCCGTCAATCCCGTTATATCTCCTCTCTATTGACTGAAACCAATTCATGATTTAGATACATCGCGCATGCCAATCAGTGTGGCTTACTTAGTATATGTGGAGAGAATGCATGACGAAAGAATGACCAAGTATAAAAATCAGAAGTGCAAGGTGCGCATTGAATAGGTGGACCGAGGACAGCGTGGTTCGATCATTTTGACCAGATTTAGAAAGAAGATATTGTAATGGAATGGATGTGTACGATGAGATGTATGAAAGTGGAAGATACGATAGTTAAATTATTTATTATGGTATATTTTTTTCATTTATTTTCTCAATGTAGGCTCAGCCCAATTGCGAGTACATTGAAAAATACAAAAATTGTTAACATATAATTTTTTTTATATTATATATAACATATATGTATACATACATATACACATACATACACATATATTCAAAGTCACTTAAGTACGTTGATGAGTGCTTTCTAACGCCCCAAATTTTAGAAGAAAATTTACTTTTGCTTTTGGTAATGTGATATGAAATATGTCAATATCCGAAGCAGTCCCGTTCAGAAGAGTTAAGGCCCTTCCAACAGGCATAGCGGCTGGAAGACCCGTTCTTGCGTATGTTATTGAGAACAGTTCTTCCCGGCGCAGTCTAGTGTAATTGTTAGGAACATTTAACGCTAATCTTTGTAGTAATGCTGGACAGCTCACAACTCCTCGAACGAGTCTGACTACGTATACCAAGAGACGCAGATCTCTCCTTACGCTTATGCCCAGCAGAAACTGTGTAGGATATATAAGCACTTTACACACTACACCTAAAGTCGAATGTGTTACTATCACATATCGGAAGATATACAAATATTTATTTGTAGTTCGTCTTCTCTTACAAAGTTTTTTGCGGTTTTCTTACCAAATATGTTTTTCCGAACATATGCAGAGCTGGGAACCTTATCTAATGGCCGCAGCCACTTCTTTTATTGTCTTTACTCTAAACTAAAATATATTTATTTTGTAAGAATTTGAATCTATCAATAATAGTGAGTTCATGTCACGTGTCGTTTGCGGACGGGCCACTGCGTGATGACGTATCATTAGATTTTACAACACAATTTAGATATTTAATACCTTAAATTCTTATAAAATATAATATTGTTTATAAAGGGTATTTTAAATTGAGCGGTTTTTAAAAATTCTTGGATTAAACACAGATGGCGTCGCGAACTTGCCTGGGTCTTGTGACATTTGAGAAGTGTAATATATAACATTTCTAAAAATGGAGTCGTATACAATACAACAACGCGTTCAAATTGTTGAATTATTTCATGTATTGTAATCTCCGGAAACGGTGATGTTAATTGCCCACCAAGATCATGTGATCTGACACCGTTGGACTATTTTTTCTGGGATAACGTAAAAAACCAGGTCTATAAGAATGAGCCCCGATCAATTCCTGGGCTGAAGGACGAAATTATTCGCGTTATTGATGAGTTAGAACGGCAATTATGTCAAAATGTCATCGAAAATTTTGACAAAAGAGTGGACATCTGTGGACCTGCAAGAGTTGGACATTTGACGGATATTGTTTTTTGTGTTTAAATGTCATACATTACTTCAATGTCCAATAAAAAGTTTTTTGAAATCAAAGCAAATTGTGGGTTTTATTCAAGAATTAAAAAAATTGAATTAAAAGAAACCGCTCAATTTAAAAAAAGACCCTTTATATGTAAATTTAACAACCAAGGTGACATAACACATCCTTGCTTAACGCCTTTCGTAATTTTAACTTTTTACTCATCATTTCGTAATTTTAACTTTATATGTATACTTTATACGTGTTCAAGTGTGTTAGCTAGACATGAAAGTTAATTAAAAACATTAATTAAACGATATTTATAAATTAACGATGATAAGACCAAGTGCATGCAAATTTTGACAGACTGCAAAAACAACGCATCGATCAAGAAAATTCCAGTTTATCAGTTCACTGACATGATCAAATCCAGATTACAGATTTGTTTATCATCAAAATAATCACTTGAACTTCTATCGATTGACACGTTGTTGTGTCTTCAAAACAGGAAAACAGGGATCGTGTATCGTAACGTATGAAGATTTAATGGTATCAGTTCTAACTTGGTTTAATTTGAGTTCAAGGGTGTTTTCATCAAGAGTTTTAATAGATACTTGATACCAAGAAGTTATGACTGTTTTTTGAAGTTGGAAACATTTTGTGAACTCTTCAATTCGATTATTAAGGCCGAGGCCACACCAAAGTGCTTCGCCAGGTGCTAAGCTAGGTTATACGTGACTAATACACTAGGTGACTTCATGCTTGGTCACACCAAAGTGCTTCGCACAAATTCATTTGACATTTGGGAGCGGTTGAGTCAACAAACGATGCCACTCTCAAAACTAACCAGAAAGCTACTTCTCTCAGAGAACATCTCAAATAGGAACTTGTTGGGTGCATAACATAATGTTAATGTTATCTAGAAGTATGGAGTAGAGAGTTTCCACTTCTCTACAAAGTATTGCGGAAATACGATGGAAGGTTTTGTAGTTATTTGAGATAGAATATTTGATGAAAGTAAGTTTATTTAACAAATTAATTGTTTAGGCATGTCAGATTCTAGGAAACATTAAATAAAAATAACGAAATATTTCGAGATTAAAAATAAATATAAGTGCAAGTATTTAAATTAATATAAATTCAAGAAAATATAAGTACAGTGAAACCCCGTTTTTTACGTTTTTGAAGGGACTGATAAAAAAACGTAATTGGAGGGGAAACGTAGATTCGGGGCTAGAAAAAAATGGAAAATTATTTTTATTTAAATAATCACGCTAATCGGAAAACTTTTTTCAATCGATTTGCGATTTTTTTATTATCGTAGCCGAAGTTGTAATGGGTATCCCCAAATCACGCGCGAGCGAAACACGTGAACTAACGTGTTTATTAACTTTTTCGAGAATTTTCCTTTTCTCTTGAATCGATAATGTTTTGCTGAGACATTATTTGAAGGGATTCAACTATAAATTGAAAGAAATGTAAATTGACACACGAAATACACGACAATTGAAATTGTATGTCCACGACCGACACGTTTAAAACACAAGCACAGATTGACCTGCCTATACAGTCTGCCTGCCTCTGATTCGCTAAATTTCCCACCAATTGCATCGTATTACACGACTCGTGTGTAACATTGACCATGAGCGCTGCAGGTGCAGGTGCACACGTGTCTATAAATAGAAACAACATATTTCTGCTTCCTAATATTCATTTCAAATATTTTAAATCGTCGCGCATTTAATTAAATATGTTTATAAATTGATTTGCATTTTAAATATTTCAAACGTAAATTGCGGGAAATAAAAACGTAAAAGCGGGTACTAAATGTACTAAAATAAAACGGGATTGTAAAAATTGAACGCAAATAGCGGGATAACGTGTATTCCGGGCACGTGAAAACGGGGTTTCACTGTATGTACAATACATTTGCTCGATGGGTTCCACAAAGGCTCCCTTTTATACACAGTTGCTATTAAAACTTCCTCCATCTTGTAAAATCACTTGGTAACACAATAAAATTAACCAACACGTCTGTCTGTGCTAGGAGACTCACTAGGTGACTAATCGTCATGTAGCGTGGCGCGACGCGTGCAGAGTGGTCATTGCGATAGTATACGGTGCGTTGGTTCGCTAGGATATGTCACCTAGCTCGCAGTGTAGCTCTAAGCACCAAACGAGGCTCTTTCCTGTGTAGCCGAGGCCTTAGTGATTCGTATTAAAGGTGAACTTTTTTAAACTTCGTTGCAGGAGATTCCAACAGTTTAAGTGATGTTTTTTTTTTTTTTTTAATAGAAAAATTAAGAAATATTGAAGTGAAAGAAAAAATAATAGTTGAATATAATAGTTAAAGTTATTCTTATTCTGATGCAGCTAAAAGTTTTTGATTAGAAGAAATATTAAAGAAAACAGAAGACATTTTTAGTGAAGCAATATTATTGCTTATTATTACATTTTTGTGAGAAGATTAGTGTAATTTGAAGAAGGTTAAGAAAAAAATAATTACGTAAGAGTTTATATTAAGTCATATATGTTAACAAGTGTTTGAACGAAGAGATCTAACAATCTGACCAAAAGTGATTTGAAAAAGATCAAAAAGAAGAGAAGAGAAGGATTAATCTACGATCAAAACAAATCTTGTAGTTAAAAAGACAATACAATCACAGCAGTATTCTAACTACAGACAATTTTTCTACAGGATCAAGACGATTCAAATATACCATATCCCAATTGGTATAAATTACTATATTTGAAGCTTAAATATTCTTGCGACTTCTTGAAATTGTTCGTATTGAAGTCTTGATCTATAAATAACGTTGCTTATCCTAAAATCGTAACCTCAAAAATACGCTGATAGAGTTGACCATTGAAATTGATCCAAGATCTAAAATATAACTGGACTGAAATCATCAGAAAGGAGAGATAAAGTCTAAAACAGAAGGATTTTATTGATAGAGTAAATCTGTTCGAAGTACAAACAGATGCAAAAAAACTATCACATAATTCTAAAGCAGACTAAATAGGAATAAAATATCACCATAAGATACGAGACAACAAAACTGTCCAGTATACAGTAAAAACTTGAAATTATCTCTGAAAGAAATTTGCCTTATAAAACAGATCTGATAATATCCATTGTCTTCTCTTAACCAGTCAATCCCATGTGCTGATTTAATCGTCTTTTATTTACCCAACAGTGGTCCAGCATTTTGATTGGCTTCTTTAGCTTCTTTGATCCAATCGTCTCTACTGACAGCTGATTCTGATTTTCGGAAGGGTGGTTAATACAAAACTGGCCAAATGTATTTTATACTTATTTACAAGCTATTACTGTTAACAATCATATGATATACTTCGCCAGTATGGCTCTGTAGAAGACGACTATTGAATTAGTGGTCTTCACGAAGAAAGAAGAGGACCTCACTGCGAGTGGGCGTCGACATCAATCTCCATATTTAGTTTCTTCTCAGGTATAGTCTAAAAGACCTTCATTTATTTTTTATACTATCCATATTTATGAACCAAATATTTTTCAACTTCTTAAGTATTAGTTATTTATTTTATTTTTATTTATTTATTTATTTAACACTTTATTGTAAAAACAATCTGGCTACTTTATTGCCAGGCAGCAATCTAATCCAACCAACCAGACAAAAGTAACTAAAGGAAGTTACACGGTCGCAAAAAATCTTTGATAATTAGCAGATATGACAAGGCAAAATAGAGGGTCGAAGAGGTGTTGGTAGGAGGCAAATCTCCTGGCTCCGCAATATACGTGAGTGGACTGGTATAAGACGCATTTGGGATCTTTTTCGGGCTGCAGGGGACAAAGGTGCCTACTCTCAAGTGAAAGTCAACGTTGAGAGGACCTGACATGACACTGGGAAGAAAATGAATTCTCATACTGTCTTTATTGTATAATATCCTTAACTGTCCCGCCGCCCTCTCTTATCTCGCCGAGAATTTTCAGCGTCTTTCGAATCATGGATTAGCGCTGCTACGCTCAAACAGTGATTGTTTATTGGCCTTTCCAGTTCACCGCTCCTCTTTCTTTACGTCGTCCTTTACTGTCCATGCAGTGAGACTCTGGAATCAGTTACAAACCAATATAAGACTCACTCCGTCCTTGGCATGCTTTAAGAAACGGCTGAAAAACCTCTTAATTTCTAGTCAGTAAAATAACGTGTTTCATTCCTGATTTTTCTTTTCATTTCCTCTCCAACATCCCTTCCTTTCCTTTTGATTGATGATATCTCACTTTATATGAAAATTAATGTTCGGGTGATTGTCCGTCTTTGTGGGGTTCGTGGGCATATGCTCACGTATGTGTTTATGGATTTCGTGGGTATGGATAGTCATTTGAATGATTTATGCAACCATGTAACTAGCTTCATTTACTTTTGTCTGGTTGGCTGGAAGAAATTGCCGCCTGGGAATAAGCCCGCCAGATTGTATTTACAATAAAAGTGTTAAATAAATAAATGAAGTAGCAGGTGTGTTATTGGAAAACATAATTTCAGATGCAAAATAGTTAAACTAGTATGCGAGTAAATTCGCTAGGAATCAAACTTGGAGCGTCCGCGTGCTTAGCGTGAATGTTAAACATTAGATCACGGTACGGTCTATCTAATTGATTACATCATTCATTAGTTTTTGCTTAGTAAAGGAAAGACATGAAAGTAAAAAAAAACAGGATAAAATTGGCTGGAACAAATGGAGTGAAACTATGGGGTTTGTGTGTGACAGAAGGCTATCAATAAAGCTTTAGAGCAGGATCTACAAGACAGTGATCAGACCAGCTATACTACGTGGAGCCGAGTGTTGGCCTCCAAAGAAAACAGAGGAACAACTGCTTCATGTCTCGATGATGAACATGCTACGGATGCCACTAGATTGGAGAATATCCAGAATACACGAATTCACGGAACAATTAGTGTGACGCCAATAGTAGATTGAGCCACGAGTACACTGGTATAGACACTTGCAATGACAAGATGAAACGTCTACGCTAAAGACAGCCACGAATTGAGAACTTCAAAATAGTTGCAGAGAGAGAGAGATCTAAGAGGACATGACGAAACTCGGACTGTTCCCAGAGATTGTCGAGATTGAGAGAGAGATAAAGGGAAAAGGTCCAAGCAGCCAACCCCAAATGGATGGAATAAAGCGAAGAAAAGAAAGACATTCGGATAATAAAATTAACAGTTTGAAGAAATGGATCTTCCCCCATCTCAATGCTCAGATACCGTAGCGTAGACCTGCTGGCATACCAACTATTATAAGAATTGGCACAGCTTATCACATGTGTGGACAGTGTAACGAACACCAAAATTTATCAGATGTGCACCATTCTTATTTACATTCTTTCTTCTTCTTCATGCCACTGTCCCAACTCATTGCCTAGGTAGGCTGTTGAGGTCGGCTCTTCTCGTTCTCATGCTGTATATTCTTCGGTTATGGGTGTCGCTTTCCTCTAGGCCGTTTCTCTGTAGGGTTTTAGAGCATTGAGTCATCCAGGAGTTCTTTGGTCTTCCTCTGGACGGCTGTCGAGGAAGATCCAGAGACATTGCCTGATTTACCATCCTTATTTACGTTAAACAGAGAATCGAAAAAAATATTCATCACTCAGAATATCCTTTCATCCTTATTTTCCTTTGATTCCCTTCCTTATTCTTGAATGAATTTCTTCCCTATAGTTCTGCCATTGGAATCCCAGATAGATAGGATAAGGCAAAGGAAAATAAGAATTCTTTCTTCGTTCACTCGTTCCACGTGCATAAGTGTGCCTTCACTCGTTCCACTCGTTCCACGTTCCACTCGTTCCACGTTCCACTCGTCCCACGTTCCACTCGTCCCACGTTCCACTCGTTCCACGTTCCACTCGTTTCACGTTCCACTCGTTTCACGTTCCACTCGTTTCACGTTCCACTCGTTTCACGTTCCACTCGTTTCACGTTCCACTCGTTTCACGTTCCACTCGTTTCACGTTCCACTCGTTTCACGTTCCACTCGTTTCACGTTCCACTCGTTTCACGTTCCACTCGTTTCACGTTCCACTCGTTTCACGTTCCACTCGTTTCACGTTCCACTCGTTTCACGTTCCACTAGTTCCACTCGTTCCACGTGCCGATCTTTGAGTGATGTCATCATTGAGTGCTATCTTCATCTTACTCAACACATTATTAGACTTAAGTTACATAAAAAGATGAATGTTTAAAATTGCAACGTGACTTATAGACCACCCTATACATATTAAATCATACTGGGTTTGATACTTCTGGTAATCAGGAATTGTTACGAATGTCAATGGTTCAATTCATGTTTGTTTATTTTGCCTTTCCTATTGCTGAACTTTAACCCACGATACGGAAGAGCTATTGGATACACAAACCCAAATGTGAATGGTTGCTTATACAGAAACAATGTATCACCAATATTTTGATAACCAATATTGACATGAATCATGTATTTTGAATCTTCTTCCTGGCACTATCCCAACTCATTGCCTAGACAGGCTGTTGGGTTCGGCTCTTCTCGTTCTCAGACTGTATATTCTTCGGTTCTGGGTGTCGCTTTTATCTAGGCCGTTTCTCTGCAGGATTTTGGAACATTGAGAGTCATCCAGGAGTTCTTTGGTCTTCCTCTGGACGGCTGTCGAGGAAGATCCACAGGCATTGCCTGATTTACAGTATGGTCTTGTGGTCTCCGTCTTATGTACCCGTACCATCTCAGCTGTCGCTCTTCCAGCTTACTGTTTATGTCAGTGACTCCCAGGCTACCACGAATGCGTGAGCTCTTAATTTTATCTTGCAGTGATACTCCTGCCGACCACCTAAGCATTCGCATCATGTATTTTGAATAAAACAGCAAATTTTCTGTCATATTACCCCACTTCTAAAATATGACTTCAGTACTTCTTTATGACGTGGAGAATTGAACTCTCATCCAAGCCATCACGAAACTAATAAAATCATTTTAAATGTGGTGCTACAGGAGAATTTTGAAGGTTTCCTGGGTTGATAGGTCCATAAACGTATGAAAAAACTACAAAGAAATACTCGGTCAAAGAGGAGAAAGCTGGAATGCTTGGGGTATTCCATCAGAGGAAACAAATATGAAATCATCCAAGTCATTGTAATTTGTTTTATCAAACGCTGTTTATTCCACTTTTTGTAACGGTATAACCCTACCGGTTTCAAGACTTTCACTTCATCATCAGGGGAGCATAAACAAGACTGAATTCTGTTCGAACTGGTACCGAGATACACGCTTCTAACGGTAAACGGGTTCGGGTTTGGGACTGGGGGTTGGGGGAGGCATGGAATAACCTCGGCGAGCTGTGAAGAGATTCTTTGAATATATGTGTTTGCCAGATGTTCACGCCGTGAACACAAATCCGCCTTAACAAATCCTCTAATTTATTCTGAAATGGCTTATCATTGTCACCGTGAAAACCATATATTTTCTATCGATGATGCCAAATTCTTACATATCAGTAGTAACGGAAATAAATTGGACAGATTAGAGGTCCAAGAAATTCCTAAGTCAGTGTATCGAGGTAAACATATGGCAAACACATATATCCCAAGAATATCTCCGCTGCTGGCCGAGATTGTCCCATGCCTTCCTTACCCCTCAGTCCCCAACCCGAATGTTTACCGTTAGAAGCGTGTATCTCGGTACCAGTTCGAAGAGAATTCAGTCTTGTTTGTGCTCCCCTGATGATGAGGTGAAAACCTTGAAACCGGTAGGGTTATACCGTTACAAAAAGTGGAATAAACGGTGTTTGATAAAACAAATTACAATGTATTTAAACTTCCACAGTGTTAATGCCTTAACTATAAATAAAAGACCCAAGTCATATTGCAGGGAAATATATTTATTTAACACTTTTATTGCAAATACAATCTGGCGGGCTTATTGCCAGGCGGCAATCTCTTCCAACCCAGCAGACAAAAGTAAATGAAGCAAGTTACGTGGTCGCATAAACCATTCAAATAACTATCCATCCCCACGAAATCCATAAACATATGCGTGAGCACATGCCCACGAACCCCACAAAGACGGACAATCACCCGAACATTATTTTTCATACAAAGAGAGATATCATCAATCAAAAGGAAAGGAAGGGATGGTGGAGAGGAAAGGAAAAGAAAAATCAGGAATGAAATACGTTATTTTACTGACTAGAAATTAAGAGGTTTTTCAGTCGCTTCTTGAAGCATGCCAAGGACGGAGCAAGTCTTATATTGGTTTGTAACTGATGACAGAGTCTCACTGCATGGACAGTAAAGGACATACAAGGACAATGAAGTATAGGAAGAAGAAGAAGGAACTCCTGACCGAAGAACCTGAGAGAGTGGTTCCACTGTAACATGAAGAAATTGTTCAGATCAGCTGGAAACAATTAAAATAGCCATGATGGCATCTGGAGACCAACTCCTTTGGCTTACTTGGAGCGCACTGAATAGGCTCCTAATAAGGGTTCCTAGATGCAAGATGAACATGCAAAGATGGTTTTTTTTTCAACGAAAATAGTACTGAATGGGATTGTGGGGATATACAGAACTCACAACACATGATACTCGTAGTTTGTCCGAACATCTGGACTACGAGTACCTGCCCTGGGCAGGACCTAATTGATGAGAATGATAAGGCGCTGGGATCTGTTTTGCTTCCTACTTGGCATTAATACCTCAATCATCACATAGCTGACATTAAAATAATAAAACAATTCTATGACCAAGACACACATTATATGGTCATGTGCCAGCATTATTAACATTTTCCTTACTGTGCTAAAATAATCCTTGCGTTCCGGTGCTGTGTATTCAATACACATGTAAAAATGAGCTATTTTAAATCGAAAAAATAAGAATATTCATACCCAATCGCTTAAATTAATTTAATTTGAAGTCAAAAGTGATAATAATTGAAATTTAATTGCTGAAAACATGGAAGAAAAAAAACATCGGCCGACGTTCACGAAACGAGCGAAACGACCACCTCGAAGGAAAGCCGGCTGGCTACTAAACTAGAGAAGCGACCGAACTGAGATTCTATTGTATTTTTTGCGTTCCCATATACCGAAGTAGAGTGAGAGTAAAACGGGAATAGTTTCGCTTCCTCATCTACACGGATTTTTATAATGAATATACCTACATAACACACTGGCACACGTTTGATTGTATTGGTGAATTTATTCCCGATTTTTACTAAATATCTCTGATGTGGCCGTAAAGTCTTAATTATTTTAATATTATTTTTTTCATTCAATGCGTAAATGTATTACGGAGGAATACCTAAAATCTGAACCCAGTATTTATTATATTTATAGAGATATTAAAGTTTTTAGAAGCAATGTGTACTAGTTACACATCACAGGACAGGAAGGGTTAATGACTTCTAAAAAGTCGTTGGATCAAGAGTCGTAAACAGATTGATTTTAAAATTTGTATTCAAGTCCCTTAATGAAATGTCTCCATTGTATCTTTCGAATCTGAACATCGGGACTAAGTGATATGGACAGGACTTAATTGATGCAAAGATAGGGCGATCTCTGATGCTTCCTACTGGTATCACATGATTTGTACTGGTATTGATAGTTGATGTTCCGGACACGGAAATGAATAAACATGACCTTTTAAAACAGTACCGGAAACGATATTTAACTTTTGTTATTTTTTTCATTTCAGATCTGAAGTCTGCGGAAGATACAAGGCACAAAGCCGCAACGAGCACGCAATATCCTGTCACGGAAAAAAGCGGAGTCGTCTTAAAGGAACGACAGCGGAAAGTGGTCGAGTCTAGTTGGTAGACAGAACCGCTCGTATCATCCAGATCCACAACCTGATGGAGGCCGTCCTTGGCGGTCAGCAGAATCTACTCTTCTGGCAAAGGATTGAGACCAAGCAGCGACAACAGCTGCAGACGTACGATAACCCGCCTGGTATGATGTTACTCCTGACGGAGAATTCGTTGCTTCACAGCCACAGGCAGAGGGAAACGACAGGCATCAAGAAGTTGTACAACTCCTTCTTCGTGCTGTTTTAACTGTCCAATAGTTCTTTGAATTGCCGGGACTTTTATGCATTCTGAACTAAGGCTCTGGACGTTTTAGGTTGATGTTGTTCGATCGTACTGTGTGTAAAAAGTTTTAGCCCCGGGTTGTTGTAATTTTGAACGATGGTTTCTTGAACTATTGAATTTTTTTACTGTGGTCGTAGGCCTTTAAAGTTGTGCGCGAGTATCGGTAGATGGATCTTTGATAAAACCTTTTTTTCTTTATTTGGCTCGATCACTTGTGCTTTGTTTCGCGGCATGTGTTGTGTTGTATGACCCAGTCTTTTGGATAGTTCTTATAACTAACTTCTTTGCAAAGTGGAATATACTGTATCGGTTCCCACTAGTCTGGGTATTCTATCACTGCGTGTTATGAGAGCGTATTCTATTTATAATATTAACAAAAATCTTAAGTGCGAAATTTACTCAAATGATTAAAACCTTGTTTCGTTGATACACCGAGTTCTTCGTTTATCGTCTGTGTGGATTTTTCTCAGTTCTGCGTTATTTTTTGTGTACTTAAGTGACAACATTGATAAGAAACAACGTCTGGTGGAATCGATTTTTGTGTTTTTGACCCGATTCTTACTAAGCTATCGTGTGCTAAAAAAAACATTTCAATTTAAAATTTGTTCACGCTGTACCAAATGCGCTTAGCTTTGCAAACAGAAGTGCGATAATATTCGTAATAAACACGAACAAGTGCTCGGAATCCGCGTGATCTGTCTCTTTTTTTTTATTATTTAATTAAGTGATGTTTATTTAAACTCTGATAATATAACTATCTTGTAAGACTATTTTGTATTCGTTAAACACCCATTTATCAAGCTCTCGTACTTCTCTCGTATCTTCTGCTAGAAAGTATCTAGCATCTTTATTCTACAATTTTCTGGATAAGGTTCCAGGATATAGAAGTCAGTTAGAACAGCTGACACCCTTTTCATTTCAATATCAAGGGAGATTATGGAACTTCCAATATTCACCCATCTATCGCCAGTAGGATCATTTAGTGCGCATTATTACGGTATACCAGGCTCTGACCACAAGTCTCCGTCTCCGGACAGTGACAATAGCATGGATGCTGAGGTCCATGAAGTCTTGAAGTTGAAACAGGCTGCTGAAGAAGATTTCTTCTCTTGGGCAGGAGAGATAAGAGTCTCGTTGGACGCGGACAAGAACGAAACATTCAACAGCATCAGCAACGAGGAAGAAAGTAAAACGAACGACCAGAATCCTATAATAAAGGCAACCCAGCAAAGTGTATTCTTTAACGAGAGGAATAATAATCAATTTGGTAAAGACCAAACTGAACAGAATAAGAGAGAACAGAATTACATTAAAGTGAATCCATTCACGGCACTTAAGGTCGGAGAAAGTGGTTCGAACAAGGAATTCGACTTGTATACTAAGATACAAGAACAGGGGGACTTCTGTAAAGAGCAGAATCGGATGGGTAATAAGGAGGAAGAACGTTTCGGGAAGAACTCTGGACAGTATCCGAAACCTAGTGGGAAGTTGATGATGAAAGGTGGTAACGTAGCGAGGGACGCTTCCGAAGCGGGAGTTAGAACGGAGATTGATATATTTCTCGAGAAGTCGCAGATGGCCGCCACGGCCAATCAAGGGGAAGAAGCGCCTACAGCTGCAGCAAGGAAGAGGAAGATCGAGTCTGCAACAGTCTGGCAGGGAGGCAAGATTGCGAGGGTCACAGGATCATCCAACAACCAACGTGAGTTCCTTTATTATGATATTATTTTTTTCAACAACATTTTTATCTGTTTTTATAGGAATATGGATTCATGACCATCGTGTGTTGTCCATTTTTACAGCAATTCTTGGTCTGTACCCCATAAGTGCATCTACAAGTTTATCTACAATTAAGACATGCAAGCTTCAGTGATATATCTTTATAATTAACTGGTTCGCAGTAGATTAGAGTGCGGCTCAATCATTTTAAACCTTACAGGAATCAAGAATTCCCTGATAGTTGAGCGAGTTCAAAAGAGATTTATACAGCACCTTTATTGCAAAGGGTATGGATTTTACCCATAAATGTATCCCACATTTTTTTAATGGGTCCTTAATAATTATCCTTTAGTGTCACACGTTATCTGCATACGTATTTGTTTATAGCTAAATAAATTGCTAACAGGAAAAATAGCAAACCATTTATTGATTGCCAATTTTTTGTTGAATATATCGGACAATTATTTACACCATCGTGAATTAAGATTGTTTTCGTGCCGTATTCAGGAACTGAGGTCTTGAGAGCATCACCGCTCGCACGCGGAATGACCTTGTTGAATGAATTTTCCGAAATCGATGTTTTTCATACATTTGATTCGTTATCTGCGTACTTGTTTATATCTAAATAAATTGCTAACAGGAAAAATGGCAAACCATTTATTGACTGACAATTTTTCATTGAATATATCGGACAATTATTTACGCCATCGTGAATTAAGATTGTTTTCGTGTCGTATTCAGGAACTGAGCTCTTGAGAGCATCACCGCTCGCACGCGGAATGACCTTTTTGAATGAATTTTCCGAAATCGATGTTTTTCATACATTTGATTGTAAAAATTTTTGTTCACTGTACTGGACAATTATTTAGATACTGCCATCATGCCGTTTCCTTGCTTAGGGCAGAGAGCTTGACTTTCCTATCACGAATGTCCCGAACAATAATTATTTACGCCATCATGAATTAAAATATTTTTTGGCAGCCGTATTCACGAACTGAGCTGTTAAGAGTATCACCACTCGCATACGGAATGACCTTGTAGAATGACTTCTGATATCGATATATTTCGGTGGAAAAAAATTAAGTTTGAACTCATTAATAAACTTTGTAGGTATTAACTGAGTCACTTCAGGGAAGCATGATTAACATTGTTCCTGTTGTCACGAACTGAGCTATTAAGAACGTCACCACTCGCACACGGAATGACTTTGTTGAATGAATTTTTCAATATCGGTATCTTCCACATTTCGGTAGATAAATTGAGAATTGAACTCCTTAATTTATTTTCTAGGTATAACGGCACCACTTAACAGGGAATCATATTGTCATTATTCTGTATTAAGACTTTCCATCGTTTATTCTTTTTTTAAATTTGATATTCAAAAAAGGCAAAAGGGTACAAAAAAATCAGACAGTGGATCAAGCGTGATTGTTATTGCGACAAGAGGTTGAGTGCTTGGGTTTGCAGGATAATGACTACTATAGTAGGAAAGGTTTTTGTGAATTATTGAGTGTTGTGTGTTTTTAGTGATTATGTGGGAGACATTGTAGGCTGGACTTTAAGGTCTGTCTGGAGTGATGAAGTCTGTGGGGTTTGATTTACGGTTAATAGTATGTAATTGAGTGTCACTGTTTATCTACTTGATGAGAATTTGCAACGGGGTATGGTATAATCAACAATCGGAAAAAAAACAACAATTTATTTTTCGTTTTATATGCCCTCAATATGATACAGGCAAAAGCCTAGTTTACTGAGGACACTACAAATGAAAGGCAATAAACCCAGATCCATATAATTGTGGAGAATCTCGGTTGCGAGTGTGGTTTGTATGATGTAACTATAGACCATGTATTTTTCGGTTGTCCTTTGCGATAAAGATTTGATTTACTTAAAGCCATACCTTTGCCGCGTCCAATGCTTGTTACGTTTCTTCTTTCTTCGTGGATTTACAAATTTTTCTTTTTCATTCATAGATCGACTGTTTAATTTTTGAAGCTTAATTATCAGCTTCTTCTTCT
Organism: Odontocerum albicorne; assembly: GCA_949825065.1. Taxonomy (NCBI): domain Eukaryota; kingdom Metazoa; phylum Arthropoda; class Insecta; order Trichoptera; family Odontoceridae; genus Odontocerum; species Odontocerum albicorne. The sequence goes on from OX463867.1 coordinate 14,257,977, forward strand.
TCCTGGCACTGTCCCAAGTCATTGCCTAGGTAGGATGTTGGAGTCTCAGGCTGTATGTTCTTCGGTTCTGGGCGTCGCTTTCATCTAGGCCGTTTCTCTGCAGGATTTTGGAGCATTGAGTCATCCAGGAGTTCTTTGATCTTCCTCTGGAAGGCTGTCGAGGAAGATCCACAGACATTGCCTGATTTACAGTACGGTCTGGGGGTCTCCGTCTTATGTGCCCGTACCATCTCAGCTGTCGCTCTTCCAGCTTACTGTTTATGTCAGTGAACCCCAGGCTACCACGAATGCGTGAGCTCTTAATTTTTTCTTTCACTGATACTCCTTGATGAAGCATACTTATCAGCTGAAACTTTAAAATGTCTAGAATTGTTATTAAAAATATATACTCGTATATTATATTGTCTCATATAATTGCATAATTACTTGAATTTGGTGGCACAAATCATCCTAGTTTGGGTGGATTGTCTATTTAAAAAACATACCAAACACGGAGCCAGTCTAACATTAGTTTGTAACTGGTTCCAGAGTCTCATTGCATGGACAGTAAAGAACGATTTAGAACGGTAAACTGGGAAAGACAAGAAACAAACTCCAATATTTTTTCTAACCTTCAAAAAATTATATCCAAGAACTCTTAATTGTTTGTTTGCCTATAATTGTTGGACTCTTTTTTATCACCGTTCTCGCTCCTTCAACAAGAAATACACAATTGGTCTTAAATTATCATAAAAGTTGGTTTACATAGATAGTATGTTACTCTGTTCGCGTCACGTGCTTTTAGTGTTTAATATCGACGTCATATTATCTCAGTTTTTGACATTGACCTCGTCAACAGTCATACTTTATAACACAGCTATCTATTTGGCAAATAATAATTGCATTGTTGTTTTTAAAAGTATCTCACGCCATTTCCCTGTCAGGGTAGACAGACAGAACAAAGCGTCAGACTTTTCTATGTCGACAGGCATCCTTAGCCTCATCTACATTCATACAACTTGTAAGATTCAAAATATAATTTACTTGATCCAACAATACTGGATGAAAATTTTAAACGCAAGTTTATTATAAAATCCACCGTTTTGACTGTAAATTTTAACTAAAAAGACAGCAAGGGTAAAATCAATCAATTAATAATAATTTTGATCACTGTTTTATATACACACGATATACTACCTTGATCAAAAAGTTTAAGGTCCGGCCACCGTGTGGCGCTGTCAGTCGCCCGATTGGAATTCTTTTTGTTAGGTTACCACATCTATCATTGACACTTCCCTCCAAATTTCAGCGTCATAACTTGACATTTGTAAAAGTTACGCTGTACTGAGTACATCTACCTTTGTGCGTGTTTTTGATTTTATACAAGTTTGAAAATGGTATCAACTGTGCATCAACGAGTTTGCATTAAATGTTGTATGAAAAACGGATTTAACGGTCCACAGTCCTTGGAAATGTTGGAGAAGTGTTTTTTGGTGGCAGTCGATGGGAATTTCTTTGAAGGGGACCATATCGATTTTGATTAATAAACTTGTATTTTCGATTTTATGAATAAAGTCCTAAAACTTTTTGATCAAGGTAGTATGCATGGTTTTCTTTCAAATTGAGCGGTTTTTTTTTTAATTCTTGGATAAAATACAGATGGCGTCGCGAACTTGCCTTGGTCTTGTGATATTTGAGAGGTGTAAATGTATGACATTTACACAAATTGAGTCGTATACAATACAAAAACGCGTTCAAATTGTTGAATTATTTTTTCTCTGGGGTTACGTGAAAAGCCAGGTCCATAAGAATGACCCCCGATCAATTCCTAAGCTGAATGACGAAATTATTCGCGTTATCGGTGAGTTAGAATCGCAATTATGCCAAAATGTCATCGAAAATTTTTACGTAATGCCCCCTTTTTGTCAAAATGACAAAAAAGGGGGCATTACGTAAATTTAAACCAAGGTGACATCACACATGCTTGCTGTACGCCTTTCCTAATTTTAACCCTTTAGTCATAATTTCGTAATTTTAACACTTTCGTTAATTTAATATGTTAAGATGATGATAGTCCACAATAGTATTTTGGTGACAACTTTGATGAATGGGAGTGAAACGTAGAAGTGGAAAAAGACAGACAAGAGCCGAATAAATGCTATAGAAATACTTACATTGGGAAGGAAACATGGAGTGGCAATTTAAAATGTCATTTGTTCATTTATTTTTATCTTTAATTTTTTCGTCTGTTGAAAGTAGCGCCCTAAGGCTTTCTCTTTCGTGCACATTGGTTATGAACAGCCCTGGCAAAAGACACCTGTATTGTATCAATTTCGACGCCCTTCAGATAACGCGCCTGAGGTTAGTGTCCTGGTTGCCCCACCCTCGTCAAAGCTCTGATTAAACGTAACAAATACTTATATATTTTTCCCTTTTTTTCCTTTTTTATTGAATAAAGCACTCCGTCTTTTTGTCACAAATCTTACAATGAATGCAATGTTTATTCAAGTAAAATTAAAGTACAACGCCATCTATGGTTTGCACCGCATAACGAATTCAATTTTTTTTCATTTATTCTCTTAATTGGATATTATTGAGTGCGTTTCCGGTAATTAATTCGTAAACTGATCCAGAGATGGCTACCTGAAATATTGATATTTCAGAAATAAAAACTTCTGCAAGGATCGACATCAGGGGGAGGTTTTTAAGTCGATCAATTACATATTATATTTTTGAAATTTCTGACACTCAATTTATAAAAAGTACTCTAAATATTTTTTAACAATTATTTTCACCTAATATTTGTTAATATAGTAACGCACATTAAATATTTAATTATCATCTATCTGATGAAAATTTTACATTTAATAGATGTTATTTGGGCTGAGATAGCTCTACCATATCTCGTCCAGTTACCGAACGCGTCTCAACCTTCCGAGACACAAACATCAAGGACGTCAAAAGCAGTGATGTACTTACTACCTTGATCAAAAAGTTTTAGGACTTTATTCATCAAATCGTAAATACAAGTTTATTCATCAAAATCGATATGATCCCCTTCAAAGTACTCCCCATCGACTGCAACGCACTTAAGCCAGCGCTTGATCCAATCTTCGAAACACCGCTAGTACTCAATTTTCGGTATTTCCATCAGAGCCGTCTTCGATTTTTTCATGACATCCTCTCGGGTGCTGTAACGCGTTCCGCGAAGCGGTTTTTTAAGTCGGTTGAACAGGAAAAAGTCGCAGGGAGCCAGATCAGGTGAATTCGAAGGCTGCTGGATAGTATTCGTGTTGGTTTTGGTCAAAAGCTCATGGAAATCATGTCTTTCGCGATTTCAACGCGATCCTTTTTATGCATGAAATTGAGGTATTTCGGCACTAGTTTTGCAGCGACACGTCTGAGGCCCAAATCATTAACCAAAATGTCTTGAGCAGATCCATAAGCGATGTTCAAGTCCTCTGCCAGCTCTCTGATGGTCAATTTGCGGTTTTCGGCCAATATTTCTTTGATTTTATCGATGTTTTCATCGGTTTTCGACTGCCACTGCGTTCGTCATCCTCGACCGACTCATGACCACTTCTGAAGCGTTCGCGCCACCAAAAAACACTTCTCCAACATGTCCAAGGTCTGCGGACCGTTAAATCCGTTTTTCACACAAAATTTAATGCAAACTCGTTGATGCACAGTTGATGCCATTTTCAAACTTGTAAAAAATCGAAAACACGCACAAAGGTAGATGTACTCAGTACAGCGTACCTTTTACAAATGTCAAGCTATGACGCTGAAATTTGAAGGGAAGTGTCAATGATAGATGTGTTAAACAGCTAACTCTTCTATGGGCATTCAAATTCCCTGTCGCTACCTTATTTATATTGTGTGCTTTTTATTTTTCTCGTCTATAGGCATTCATATTTTCTGTTACTACTCTTCTTTCTAAGGTATGCCTTCTATTGTACTCTTCTATGGGCATTCAAATTTCCTGTCACTGCCCTTCTTTCTTTTGTGTGTCTTATATTGTACTCGTCTAAGGGCATTCAAATTCCGTATCCCCACCTTTTTTTCAATATCGTATTCAACTCACTCATCACACGTAAAAATACTGTTGCCTATTCACGAATTGAGCTATTAATAGTGTCACAACTTGTATACGGAAAGACCTTGTTGAATGAATTTTCCGATATCTATATCTTCCATATCTCAGTTGATAACAATCGAGGCTTCACTTCTATACGTCAAGGTTGTAACGATAGTTCCGTAGGATGATATCTAGTGGAACTTGAACAGAAAGATCCGAGCTCTTCTTGATTTTAGACTGACTTATGTACGAGTAGACTGACAATGGGCGACCCAATATTTAATTTATTTCTTATCTAGACTCGCCAGTACAAACAAACATACGAGTAACTGATAATTATTTTTTTCAATTGACCCAAATATAAACCATTTAAAGATTATATATCCGTTACAGGGTGATCAGCTATCACTTCATACCAGAAGACGCTGAACTGGTTGAAAGTTAGAAATAGACGCCAAATTCACATACTATTGCTATTGTATATTATCCTTAACTGTCCCGCTGCCCTTTCTTACCTTGCCGAAAAGCGTCAGCGTCTTTCCGATCATGGACTTCTGAAAGTGTAACTAATAATCCGCTCTTTCAAGGGCAGGGGGCAATACATTCCAGCATTTGCTGATGACTTCCGTTATATGGACAGTATATTCATATACATACGAATATAGTATATGATGGGTGACTTGAAAGGGACTTACGTTCACATTCATCCCTTACAATTTTATCCCGTTGTCACTTCACCTATTTGAGATCTGTTCTGACCCTATAAATTATTTGCGGAGTTCATATTAGTGTCACGGAGACACCTCACCTTACCTCCGACTGGGAGACACACTCTGTACCACTAATCCATGGACGTCCTGTATCTTCTAAATGTTGTGTTAACATGGAAGATAAGTCCAAACTGACTGTACATACTGTTTACCTATACTTCTGGCTGTGTTTGTTCACACTGACGAGATTGTTTCAATGACTTATGGCCTGCGTGGCCTGCATGGCCTGCCTATCTTAAATTATACCACCGAAACGACATACACACACGCATATATCATATATGGTATGTATATATATATATA